>JAMKPZ010000317.1:0-107832 GCA_024699675.1 Amphibolis antarctica
TTATTAGTGTTACTGTAACATATTGGATGGATACTTGGTTGAAAATCCATTTCATTATGAAATTATGAAATTCGAACATGCTACACAAAACTTTGGAATTTTTTTCAATCAATTTTAATGAAAAGTATGTGTTGAAATCTGATTTTTTGTAGAATTTTTCTTAGCTACATGTTTTTCAAAATGTAGTACCCAATTTAACTAATTTTATGGGTAAATTCAGAGCTTTTATTGAATACTTTGTGATTTTAGAGCTAAACATTATGCTCTCTGCATCTTGTCTGAGCTAAACCTTTCAGCCTGGGCATAATGTTTAGCTAAACCTTCTGGCCTGGGCACAATATTTAGCTAAACCTTTTGGCCTGGGCGTAATGTTTAGCTAAACCTTCTGACCTGGGTGCAATGTTTAGCTAAACCTTTCGGCTTGGGTGTAACATTTAACTAAACCTGTTGGCCTGAGTGTAATGTTTAGCTAAACCTTTCGGCCTTGTTGTCTCATTCAAAGCTAAGCGTTAAGGCCTTGTCATCTCGTTTAGAGCTAAATGTTACAATCTCGACGTTTGGTCTGTGTGAATCAGATGCCCTCACTGTTCTTCTCCAATGTAGATCCAACAACGAATTTTTTTACTGATTTGCACTTAATACCTATGGAGTATATGTAACATGTCTTTTCAAGTAAATTTAATGCAGGATTTAAATACAAGACAAGACAAGACAAGAACTAATGGAATAAGACAAACAAGAAAAGAAAAGCAGACGAGTAGATTTAGATTTAAAACAAAAAGGAAGAGAGCGACTGCGTGCGTGCATGATCCAACTCATCAATAGCTACCTCCAAAGAGCACGTGTGCTTTGAACTGGCTGCCAAATATCGTCCCCCTCGTTAGCATGGAATCATCTAGAAAAGGAGGACGAATAGAATAGTGAACGGAGGTCAACTAGCGAGAGGAAGGGGGAGACCAGATGAGCTTTCCAGGGAATAGAAGGAGGGACTAGAGGAGACTCTCCCGATGCTCATTTGCAGCTGTGCTACCCACAATGGTGAAGGAGGCGTCTAGGTTAGGTGATAGCTGCTTGGGAGTCATTGAAACTCATGGAGAGAAGACTGGGTGTAGGTCTTCTGTTAGAACTGAAATCTATTTTTTGAAAAATTGTCTCTATTTTGGTTTGATTCATGGAACTAAAGCTCATTTTCTCACCTTCTCTCATTTGTCAACCATTAGTATAGCTAGGACCTCTGGTTGGGCTTTCCACCAAAATCAAAGGATTTCAACACTTTTGGGTGGCAGTGGGATTAGTTTGAGACGATATTTTATTGTGATTTTAGACTGATTTTTATTGATTATCTGTTGAGTTATTTTAGGTTAGGAATATATTCGTTAGGTTTTATTTTCCAAAGAGCTTGATGTTAGGGTTACTTTGGTGTAGAGACTGTTTAAGTCTTCACAAGTATATGTATCCTTATTGGGCCTAATAGCCTTTAGGGTGATTTGTGCCCTAATGATGCACTATAAATAAGTGTTGTAACCTTGTAACTGAGAGTAAGATAAAGAAGTGGAAACCACCAGAAGACGCCCGTGGACGTAAGCTTCGGCAGAACCACGTAAAACCTAGTGTTGTGCTTGATTCTCCTTATCTTCAGCCTTCTTCCCTAGTTTCGAATCCCGGCTTTCCTTTGATTAGATCCCATCAAACTGGTATCAGAGGGTAGGGTTTAAGGAAAAGGGGATTCGGTCTGCTACAAGACTGCTACAG
Organism: Amphibolis antarctica; assembly: GCA_024699675.1. Taxonomy (NCBI): domain Eukaryota; kingdom Viridiplantae; phylum Streptophyta; class Magnoliopsida; order Alismatales; family Cymodoceaceae; genus Amphibolis; species Amphibolis antarctica. The sequence continues at coordinate 1,753 of JAMKPZ010000317.1, forward strand.
GGTTTACTGTGCGGTGAATAGTAAATTGCGATCGTGTGGGTACGAGCAAGGTCCGTTCGGTGCTGTGTCTTCGAGGAGAGGTCGCCCGACATCGTGCGCGAGGAGGGTGAAGTCGGAAGCTGTGTCAAGGGTGGAGAAGTGAGTCTTCCGCCAGGGCCGTCTGTCGAATATAGCCTGACGCCGCATCTAGGAGTTTCGCTCGACACCGAAACTGTAGAAGTGCCGTCCGACGTCGCAGGTTCAGTGCCGTCTGACGCTGCCAGTGTCGTCCGACATTGCAAGGGGTCGCCCCGACTGCAGGGAAAGCCGTCCACTACCGTAGGAGAGCTGTCCCACGTTACGAGGGAGGCTCGTCGGGTCCTTTTCCAGTGAGGTGCTGTTTTCATTAGGAAACCCTAGGTGATTTTCTTTGCAGCAGTGATACAATGGTGTCACTGAAGAGCAGAAATGATAGATGACGGAAAGCTCAAAATTGAGAAGTTTAACGGTAATAATTTTGGGTACTGGAAAATGCAGATAGAGAACTACCTCTATCAAAGGAAGTTGCATGAGCCTCTGTTAGGAGTAAAACCTACAGAAATGGAGCAAAAGACATGGGATTTGTTGGATAGACAGGCCTTGGGTGTGGTCAGGCTGTCATTGGCCAGAAATGTTGCTTTCAACATTGCCAAAGAGAAAACCACGGGCAGATTTGATGAAAGCTCTTTCAGATATGTACGAGAAGCCGTCTACTTCAAATAAAGTGTATCTGATGAGGAGGTTATTCAATCTAAAGATGTCAGAAGGTGGTTGCATGACAAATCACATCAATGAATTTAATGTCATCATATCTCAACTAAGTTCAGTTGAGATTAATTTTGATGATGAGGTCAAAGCCCTAATTTTGCTATCTTCTTTACCAGAGAGTTGGTCTGCAATGGTAACTGGTGTTAGTAGTTTTCTAGGACATGAGAAACTGAAGCTAACAGATATCAGAGACCTGATTTTGAGTGAGGACATTCGGAGAAGGAAAAAACTCACAAGCAAGCACTTCAGGAGCAGCCTTAAGTGCAGAATGCAGAGGAAGAAATCAACAGAGAAGTGGTGGCAGAAACTACTCAAAGTCCAGAGGAAAAAGCAAGGGCAGGAAGTACATTACCTGCTGGAACTGTAATCAAAAAGGGCACTACAAGAATCAATGCAAGGCACCAAGAAGGGCGCAGAGCAATGATGGGGGAGCAGCAAATTCAGTATGTGAAGAAATTGCAGATGCTCTAGCTTGTACTACTGACAGTTCAGTTGAATCTTGGATTCTAGATTCAAGCGCTTCATATCATTCCACCAATGTTAGAGGACTGTTGAGAAACTACAGGCTCATAGAAAGAAGGAAACTCTACCTGGCAAACAACAGTGAGCTAGATATTGTGGGAATTGGTGATGCTTATGTCAAAATCCACAATGGCGGCACATGGAAGTTAGAGAATGTCAGACATGTCCCTGGTTTGGCAAAGAATCTGATCTCTACGAGTCAGTTAGATGATGCAGGTATGTTTATCTCACATGGAGGTGGAAAGTAAAAGGTTTCCAAAGGAGCCATGGTAATTGTTAGAGGTAACAAAGTTGGCACCTTATATGTTATCTCTAATGATGAATACTTGGCTAGTGTTGCTGATTCAGTGGGAGCAACAACATTATGGCACAGAAGATTGGGCCATATGAGCAAGAAAGAGATGGAAGTTATGGCAACAAAGGAAAAATTTCTAGGGATGAAATCTGTGGAGTTAGAATTCTGTGAAAACTGTGTACTTGGAAAGTAAAAGAAAGTGAGCTTCTCAAGGAACTCCAGGTTGCCAAAAACTCAGAGGCTGGAATTGGTACATACAGATGTGTGGGGACCAGCACCTATCAAATCCCTAAGAGGCTCAAGATATTATGTTACCTTCATTGATGACTGCACTAGAAAGGTATGGGTTTATTTCATCAAAAATAAGTCTGATGTATTTTCAATATTTATGAAATGGAAAACTGAGGTTGAGAATCAGATTGGTTTGAAGGTAAAGTGTTTGAAATCAGATAATGGTGGAGAATACACCAGTCTTGACTTCAAAATGTTCTGTGAAGAACATGGAATCAGGTTAATCAGGATTGTTCCTGAGCATCCTCAGCAAAATGGAGTTGCAGAGAGGATGAACAGAACTCTGAATGAAAGAGCAAGGAGCATGAGATTGCATGCTGGTTTTCCCAAAGAGTTCTAGGCAAATGTTGTTAGCACGACTGCTTACCTGATTAATAGAGGACCCTCAGTTCCTCTTGATTTGAAGATTCCAGAAGAAGTATGGTCTGGAAAGAAAATAAACATTCACCATTTGAGGGTGTTTGGATGTGAAAGTTATGTTCACATCAGTAATAGTGCTAGGGACAAGTTAGATCCAAAGGCTAGAAAATGCTACTTCATAGGTTATGGAGGAGCAGAGCTTGGTTATCATTTCTGGGATAACCAAAACAGAAGGATCTCGAGAGAGAAGGATGTAACATTCCATAAACAAGTGTTATATAAACACAAAGTAGGAGCTGGTCAAGGACACTACAAAAGATCAATCTCGTACCAGTTGTGAGATTGAATTAGAGGAAGCTCCAACCAATGGAAGTGTTGATCAGGAGACAGGTGCCATTGAAGATGTCATTCCTGAAGAACATCTAGGAGAAGAGGTGGTCCTAGCACAAACATTAAGGAGGTCAACTAGGGTCTCAAGACCTCCTGAAAGGTTCAATCAAGCATTTAACTATTTGCTACTGACTGAACATGGAGAGCCTGGACAGTTTGAAGATACAATTCAAGCTATTGATTCTAGCAAGTGGGAGTTTGCAATGCAAGAGGAGATGAATTCTCTTGAGAAGAATGGTACTTGGATCCTGACCAAGTTACCTAAGGACAAGAAAGCTCTTCAAAATAAATGGGTATACAGAATTAAGGAAGATGCAGATGGAACCAAGAGATACAAGGTAGACTGGTTGTCAAAGGCTTTTAGCAGAAAGAAGGAATTGATTACACTGAGATATTCTCTCCTGTAATCAAAATGACAACTATTAGAATTATTCTCAGTTTGGTAGTCTCTCATAGTCTACATCTAGAGCAGATGGATGTGAGAACAACTTATCTGCATGGTGATCTTGATGAGGAACTGTACATGGTGTAGCCACAGGGTTTCAGTGTCCCTGGGAAGGAAGAATTTGTCTACAGACTTCAGAAAAGTCTTTATGGCTTAAAGCAGGCACCTAGACAGTGGTACAGGAGATTTGACAGTTACATTTGTATTATTGGTTTCAGTAGATGTCAGATGGACTCATGTTGCTACTGGAAACAATTCAGTGACTTTTTGATCATTCTGCTATTGTACGTTGATGATATGTTGATAGCTTGTAGTAACATCAACAGAATCAATGAATTGAAGCAATAGATATCAAAAGAATTTGATATGAAGGATTTGGGTTTGGCCAACCATATCCTTCGAATGAGAATCAAGAGAGATTTGAATGAAGGTGTACCTTGGTATTGTCTCAGGAAAAGTACATTGAGAAGGTGTTGGAGAGATTCAGCCACACCAATGCTAGAGCAGTAGAGACACCCTTAGGAGCTTACCTAAGGTTGACCAAGGATCAGGTGCCTAAAGATCACACTGAAAAGAATTACATGTCTGAAGTCCCATATACTTCTGTAGTAGGTAGCTTGATGTATGCTACAATAAGCACTAGACCTGATATCGCTCATGCTATTGGAGTGGTGAGTAGGTTTATGTCTAATCCAGGAAAGGAGCATTGGGAAGCAATAAAGTGGATTCTGCGCTATTTGAAAGGTTCTAGTGACGTTGGATTGTACTTCAAGAAAGGTAATTTAGACTTGCAAGACTTTTGTGACGCTGATCTTGCTAGAGATTCAGACCAGAGAAAAAGTACTTCAGGTTATGTGTTCACCTTAAATGGCACAAGTATAAGTTGGAGGTCTAAGTTGCAAGGGTGTGTTACCCTTTCAACAATGGAGGCTGAACTGGTAGCTATAACAGAAGCAGCAAAGGAGCAAATTTGGCTCAAGAGTTTTCTTAGAGAATTAAAGATAAAAGCTAGTGGGAGTATTCTAAACAGTGATAGTCAGAGTGCTCTTTACTCAACAAGAAATCCAAAATACAAGAGTCGAACCAAGCATTTTAGAATTAAGTATCATTCCATCAAAGAACTGATTGAAGAGGGAAATCTGACACTTCAAAAGATAGCAGGAAGCATGAATCCAACAAACATGTTCATGAAGACTGTCAGCATTCAAAAACTAAGGCTATGCATGGCCTTAGTCGGCCTCCAAGTTGCTTGAAAATGGAGGAGTGGCGTGGTGGCAAGGTTACAAGGTTGATGAGTGAGCATATGTCTGTAATAGTCTCCAAGTGGGAGATTGTTAGGGTTACTCTGGTGTGGAGACTGTTTAAGTCTTCACAAGTGTATGTATTCTTATTGGGCCTATTAGGCCTAATAGCCTTTGGGGTGATTTGTGTCCTAATGATGTACTATAAATAAGTGCTGTAACTTTGTAGCTGAGAGTAAGATAAAGAAGTGGAAACCACCAGAAGACGCCCGTGGACGTAAGTTTTGGCAGAACCACGCAAAACCTAGTGTTGTGCTTGATTCTCCTTATCTTCTGCCTTCTTCTCTAGTTTCGAATCCCGACTTTCCTTTGATTAGATCCCATCACTTGAGATACAAAACATCAACTTCAACCAACTCTTTGAAACTTGTTTTTATTGCATTTCAGTATTAGGTTTGTAACTGGGTAGGATAATTAGGCTAGTTGTAGTTGTCTCTCTCTTATTTAGGTTTTAAGCTTGTCTTTTATTTTTATCGTCAAACTATGTTTTCCCCTCATTTATTTTGGAAACTTCACTGATTTACATTATATTGAGCTTCATTTAGAGAGGAACTTATTTTATTAACTGATTAACCAATCCGTGTGGAAGGATGACTTGTACTTGCTGATGTACTTCAATGTACATCGTATTCTTGTGGTTTTAAAACTTTGGACTAAAAATCCATCGAATAATAGGATACATTTACAAGCAGATTTTTCAATTTCTATATATCGCTTTTGACGTCATTATTATTATGCAAATTTTAATATATGAACTTTTATTACTTAACTTATTATGCAATTTTAACTCGATCCATTCATGAAACTAGCTCTAGTTTCAACTTTTTCAATTCTCAAAAATAAAAAAAGTTATTCGTGAATGTACTCATAGTAATAACTGCTTCTAATCAAATAGTGTATTGTCAATGTAAGAAAATGGATCAATGGTAATAGATTAAATGACATCACCATACATAACAAAGCGATAGTTTTCTAGTATTGTCACTATAAATGACCTATTGTAACAAATTAAGAACATATTGTGACACATTATAATCATCTGTCACTAAAAATACATTATTATGATAAATGATAACATCTATTATAGGTAATCTATAGCGACAAATATGTTTTTGAAACATAAAATTTAGAATTAAAGACAATGATCGATCTAAGCGAGCATTTGAAGTGGCAAAACATTATTTCTAGATTTTATGAGTTTATCATTTTCTTTTGAAGCATTATAAGTAAAGATTGTCTACACATCATCTGTCCTTTACAATTTTACAATTTTAGTGAAATTAAGTTATATATATATCATCTGTCCTTAATTATTTTGTATAGTTTTCTACATATTTCAAATGGTATATGTCAGAAATGTCTTTGCGATTTATGTATAATTTTGGCATTAATCTTAGGTCTCATTTGGTTTAATTTCAATTTTAAAGTTGTACAAATTTTAATATTATTATTACTGTATAAATTTTAACGTATAAACTTTTATTACTTTAATTACTATGTAACTTTAACTTCATTTGTAAAAATAGTTATAACTTCAACTATATTCAACTCTTAAAGTTAATTAAAACTTTCCCAAACAAAACCTTAATAGACCTTCCAATTTACTTTCAAATGATGAAATGCAAACAATAATCTGCCTCATTTGTTCAGAGCTTGAGCAACTTTAACTTCACATGAAAGTTGTATTTTCGTAACTTTAAGTTGGAGTTATACAACTTTAATATGAGATTAGAATAACTTCAATTTTAAGTTATAAAATCAAACTCTCACAAACAATTGAAGTTACAAACAAATAATATCTTAGATTTTTGAATAATTTGTACTTACATTTTTTATAATTTGTGTTCAAATGGGTTATTGTTAACTTGTAAATTAATTTTAAAATCTAACATTTTCAAAAACTATTTACTTTCGGTCGAATTTTCAAATAAGCACAATCGCCTAAATTTAATTAAATTTTACATCACATTAAAATCATGAACAGACAAATATAAAAAAAGTAATCGAAAACTCTAATTTCAGATTATCTTGCTAAATAAGAAGTCAATTTTATTTTTTAATTCCTTGAAATCACCTTAATTTGAAGTGCAACAATATAACAATTAAGTAACAAAAGGAGTTTGATAAAAAAACTTCGTCCTTTATTATCTAAGGTCTGTTTGTACAGATCAAAAATGAAGGAAAACTAAGGAAAAGAAAAAAATACAAAATCAGAAATTTTAGAAAATAGAAACTTAAAAAGAAGTTAAAATCAGACCATCTAGAAAATAGAAATTCCGAAAATTTAAAATTCCCGAAGTTGTTTGTATATAGTAAAAAAACTTAAGAAAATTTACATAAAAACTGCAAAACGGAGTTCAAACAAAAGTTTCCGAAGAAGAATTAAGTGAAGTAAAATTTATATTTTTTAAAAAATTATATGATATATGATATAAGTATTTTTTATAATTTTTAGTATAAAATGTTAAAATTATTTACTGAATATTACTATAGATTACTATAATATATAGTAAAAAATTAAGATACATAATTAAAAAACTCTTAATCAAATAAAACCTATCTATAAGAGGAGTCCGAGATGCATAACGTTGACAATGAAAGAAACCCTCACGAGCAATGTGCAGAATGAGCAAAGAATGGGCGATGTACAAAAGAATGGGTAGTGGTGATATTTCGTAGGCAACATAAGGAATGCGTGGTGACAGAAGAAACCCTGCAAACAATGTGTGGAACGAGTAAGCGAAAGTGATGTGTGGAAATGTGGAACAAGCAAGAGCGACGTGTGAAAGAAGCTCTCGTGGTAAAGTAATGGTTTTTATATTTTCATTTCCTCTTTTTTTCCCCTCAATTTTCAAATGCATAACACTTCGATGGAAAATGGTTATTGAAGAATTGAAAATGTCTCTGGGCGGTTACAATATCATTATTTTAAGAATTTTTGTAAATAGTTTTAATTCTCTCGTGGTATCTATAAAAAATTGATTTTATAAGTGTCCAAATTTAAGTAATTCCTCTGAAATTTTATTCATTTTTTTGAAATAAGATAATTTGGTAATTTTAACGTTTTAATTTGAATTTTAGAAGAGTGATAGAAAGGTTCGAGAGGAAAGGTGAGAAAATCATGAAAATCAATTTTGATGTATTTTAAATTGTTAAATTAAGTACGTATAAAATCAATTTTCTATAAGTACCATTAGAAGGTATTATCCTTTTTATAAATAATAATTTTGTTTTTTATTGAATAAGAGTTTATTTGTGTACGTTGAAAATCTAAAAAACGTAAATTTAGAAAAAGAAAAAAGAAAATTAGGAAATGAAAAATTTGTTAAGACTGTTTGTAGTGAAAATTTTAAAAAATTAATTTTAAAAATTTTATATTTTAACATTTTAAATATAATTTTATATTTCCTTTGTAACTATGAGTTTAATAATGATTTGAGAAATTTGGGTAATAAATATGTGATTAAGAAATTCGATGAAATTTTTTTCTACCTACGGTGAAAAATAACAAAAATAAAATTTTTTAAGTAAATTTTTTAATATTTTATTTTAAAAATTTGCACAATTCCCCCTCTATGAATTTATTATTTTATTGTTGAGAATAAATCTGTTGGAAAATCAACGTCCAGTGGCTTCGTCCCTCGCTGTCCTATCGGTTTTCTTTCCCGCCCCATGCGATCGACCACCTCAGCTCCTTTCATCCTCCCGACAACCTCCATTTCTAACCTCGAGTCTCAAAAATGGCGTCGATCTCCGCTGCGTCGGCGTTTCCTGGAGCTCCTGTCCCCTTTACCTCATTCCGCGGTTTCGTCCCGGTTCCATGGAAGCTAAGCCGGTGCTTTCGGGGACGAAGTGACTGGGCCTTCTTCTGCCCCTTGCAGGTAACCCTTTATCATCTTCATCACTCGCCTCTCGTTGTTTAGGTATTCTACGAAGAAGAATTTCTGTCCTTGTTTGTGAATCCTGATTTTATAGATTGCAATCGGTTTTTGGGCTGTGTTTGGGAATAATTTTTTTTAACTCGACAGTAAAAAGTGATGTCATTAGGAGTGATTTTTGAGTTTAGGAGTGATCGGGTTAATATGAAAAAACTGTCTTGAAAATTCTCCTATATCATTGTGACATTGGGAGTGATTTTTAAGATTGGGAGTGAGCTTCCAAAACAAAGCGGATTAATTGCCGATTATTTTCGAGTAGGGTAGTTTTTTCTGTTCCAGCAACGTCGGATCTCGTGAACTACCTAATGTTTTTATTTCAGAAACTATTTTTACAATAAAGCCGATGGTCTCTTGTTCTAGTGATTGCAAACTTGTTGCTGTGACAATCATTTATGCTGCCCATGCTTTTTTACTACTGTACGACCTTTGGTGTTCTCCATGTGTGTATTTATTGTTGCATCTCTTCATTGCACCCCTTCATGTACCATACCTTCTTATAAATAAGATCGATGTCTGGCCATGAGCGTAAAGCTGAACATCTTAAACATTTGTGTGTCTTTTTCTTCACTTGGTGTTTGATTGCCTTTCATTCCTCTGTCACAATGTTGCCCAACAACTTTGTTGCTAGTGTTTCTGTCCTCTCCACCTCTTTCAACATCTCCCATCATTTTCCCTCCCTGAAACCCACGTATGAGTGTTGGTGGTCTCAATTTATTGACGTTGTGATCATTCTTGATCTTTATTATATAATTGTTGACGATGTCCAACCACCACTCCCTTTGGTGGATGGGGTGGAACCCACCATCAAGTACACCTCCTAGGTTTGTGTTACCAACTTGTCCTCAGTTGGATCAAGACCACTGTTGCTCCCTGGATGCAGACCATCATCCTCTCTAGCTTGACTGCTCGGGAGGCTTGGCAGTTGCCAAATGTCTATTCATTGTCTCCAAAATGCATATCCAAACCCTATGCGATCAACCCTATGGGCTAAAGAAGAAGGAGACACAAACTATGGCCGACTATCTCCTTTAGGCAAAACACATTGTCGAATCTCTCACCACAATTGGAGCACCCCCATCAGATTCCGACCTGATTGAGTTCATCATGAACCACCTAGGGCACGAATACAAGGGATTTCTCACTTCCTTGCATTTAACGCCTTTATGAACTTTTGATGACTTCAATGACCTCCTATTGCAATAGGAGTACCCATTGAAGTGGGTTGCAGACTTGCAGTGCCCACCACCTTTGCTACCTTTGGTCCCTCTACCTCCTTTGGGAAGCCTCACAAGTAGTCCTTAAACTAGGGTGAAAGTCATTCGGTTGCAATCATAGTGGCAAGAATAACTAAGGACAACACAATGGCTGTTTTTGTGGCCATCCCTCGAGTGACCAAAACTCTTTCACCTATGCTCAACATTGCCTTAAACCTTAAACCTTAAATCCAACAACACAACATGACAGATATGCAATCATTTAGGTTATATTGCCTGAGTGTGCCTAGAATGTGGAAACCATGCAACAACTCCACATCCCTAAACCATATGCAAGTCCTTGCAGGAAATGGGCAAGCCTTGCCCATCGCTTATGTTGAATCCACTTTACATAGTAACAATCTTCACTGAAATCATATCTTACATGTGCCCAATCTTTCAAAACATCTCTTGTTTGTTCAACTCTTCTTGCGTGATAATCATTGCTACTTCTTACTTGATAATGTTGGGTGTTTTGTGAAAGACAATGTGGCAGATAAGCTTCTTTTCAAAGACCCTAGCATGTGTGACTTCTACCACATCCCTGTTACATTTGTTTCCACTCAAGCCCTTTTGGCTCACTCCATCTCCTTGTGCACCTCCTCCTTGGCCATCCGTCTCTTGTCTACCTCCATTCCACCCTTTGTCGTTTTGGCTTGTCGTCTAAATTGTTTACCATTTGTGGCGTAGTTGAACAAAAGCACTACCACCTCACTGATGTTGGTCAATGTCTTCTATTCTTCATTTTTGTTCTCCTTCACTATTGGGTGTATGCCTTCTAGATGGTATGCTTTCTCATTAACAAAATGTGCTACCCCTTGCTTGGTAACATGTCTCGTTATGAAACGTTAGTCCACATTCCACTTGATCTCTCATTTTTAAAGATCTTTTGGTGCCTTTACTTTCCCATAACACATTCACCTATGATGCATAAGCTTGTACTCTGTTCTCTTCCTTATGTCTTTCTTGGCCATGCCTCCCACCATAAAGCTTATCTTTGGCTTCATTCACCTTTAGGCAAGATCTTCATCTCTGAACATGTCACTTTCCATGAGCACATTTTCCCTTTTCAACACTTGTTGGCCACTTGTCCTTCCACCCCTAATGCCTTCACCATTCCTTCCTTGCATCAATTGCAACCCTTTGATGCAACCTATGTCCACCAAACCCCCCTTTTAATCATCCTGAGGACCTTTTCCCTAATCCCAACACTACAAGCAATGCCACTCCGAGCCCCCTCCTCAGACACGTCACCTCTTTGACATTTACTGTCACACATGGCTCTTTAGGTCCATTGTGATGATGTTGAGCTTAGTTTCTATATGCAAGCAAAGTGTTTTCCCCATTGGTGGCAAGTAATGGATGAGGAATATTAAGCCCTCCTTTGAAATCACACCTAGACCCTAGTTCCTCCTCTTAATTAACATATTATTTGCTTTAAGTGGGTTTTCAAAGTCAAGTGTAATGTTGATGACACTCTTAAATGGCATAAAAACCACTTGGTTGTCAAAGGTTACCACCAACACTAGGACATCGACTACCAAGACACTTTTAGTTCAATGGCCAAACATCTAATGATTTGGCTTATCCTTTAAATTACGGTGATGTTCAAGTGGGATTTCCATTAGCTCAATGTACGAAACTTTTTCCTTAATGGTTTTTCTTGCCACCACCTTCAGGCAATTGTGGTGGCAAGAAAACTAATCACATAGGGACACAAGGGATTTATAGTGGTTTACTAAAATCTGAACTAGTTCACTCCTTAAGCCACTAACATTGAGAATTCCACTATTCCTTTGTGTTTTACAGATTTACACCTTAACCTTCACAATCAGGCAACAACCCCCTTACTTTTTTTGGCTAAGCAATAACCTCTTGTTGACAAGGCAACAACCTTGTCTTGTGTAAGACCCCAACCTTGCACTTCTCACCATAACCCAATGAGATGAGCTTCTTCTTCTTTAAATAACAAAGAAAACCCAACTGTAAGAATCAAAAACAGAATTATAGCAAAACACAGAGTGATTCTTACAAGAAAACAGATGCACAAAAGCAATACTGGAAGTTCAGCATATTCTTCTTCGAAAATCCTAATTTATAACCTTTTTCCCTAATAAGAAAATATAAACAATAATCCATTACACTCGAGGGCATGATTTTGAGACTTAATTTAATTTTGCAATCATTTGAATTCCTTTCTTTCAATGAGCTTGCACAATCTGGTTGCATCAGTCTTGATTAGATTTGCATCAACAAGTTCCTAAAATCTTGGAATTTTGAATCTAGTATCCTGTAGAACTTAATAGAAAATATTTCGAAATTTTTATCAAAACAGTCTGCTCAATGGAAATGATTTTCAGTTTCTCTAAGTTTTCCATTGGATTGTTCGAAAAATTATAAACTTAAGTCTTTATTTTGGTACTGACATCATCATTAATTTGTAAAAGAATTACAGTTAAGTTGAAAATAAAATGGAGAATCTGTCTAAATTTTCGAAAAAACTGCCACAGTTAATTAATAAAACAGATAAAAAATACTTCCTTAAATAATATTTCGGATATTCTGACATTTATTTTAGATATTCCAACACATTGCATAATAGAGGATATTTAAAATAATTTTATTTTAAACTTTATAAACTTCGAATAAAATCATTCATCAATCAAATTAAAATAACAATCATAAAAAATAAATGAAACATAAGTTACTGTCTCAGAGTTTCCGATATTTCTACCAGATAAACCAAAAAAGATAACAGTAACTAGTTAGTATAAAAATGGATTATTCGGCCTCAATACTGTTTTGTCTGTTACCTACATATACTTAATTGAATTTATTGAAAAATTATACTTCACTTAGAAATGCATCATCAAAATCAACTAATTTCCTAACTTACATATGGCAAGATCTTTCTTTTTATACAACCATGCCCAAATCCCATGCTAACATAATCTAATATAGCCTCAAGTACTGCATGTGAGAAAATGGCGTCCTCTTCTAGAGGGTGCAACAAGGAGCAAGAATTCAGACTCGAGTGATTGGAAAGCAGTTCCAGATATCTGGAAAACATCTATGGAAAAATATGGTGACAGAATTGCACTAGTGGATCCTTATCACAGTCCTCCATCTGTGTTCACCTACAAGCAGGTACTTCCTCTTTCCAGCGGGTATCTCACCTTCAATTTTTGTTCAAAATTGCAACACTTGGTTATGGCAAACTAGGCTAATAGCTTTCATAAAACCTTTTCAAACTCTAATGTTCTTAGAGTTTTGTCTCTTGGATGACAGCTAGAGCAGGAAATTTTATATTTTTCAGAAGGATTGAGGGTAGCTGGAGTTAATCCAGACATAAAAGTTGCACTATTTGCAGACAATTCTTGTCGATGGTTGGTTGCTGATCAAGGTATTCTGCAAATATGTTCCATAGCTAGGATTGTTTACCATATATGAAATCTATTTGTTCTTTCTTTTTTGAAATTATTTTTCTCATATTTTAAATTAAGGATCTATCTTCGGGAAGCTATGCATGCCTAAGCAAACAGAACTGCAAGAACAAATTGTTAGATTTATTAGTATCTAAATGGATATACACATATCAAGGAATACAACTTTGATTTCATGTCAGACTTTGGTTTGCTGGAAAAAAGAAACGTATTGGACTTTGGTGGAAAATTTGATGGAAGTTTGGTAAAATCATGGAAGTTTCCAAAAAGTCTAAAAACATGAATTTCAATGTAAAATTTTTATAAAAGCTTTAGTAATCAAAAAATACACATTTAAGAATAATTAGATTAATTTTTGAAATTAAAAATGCATTATACTACCTATTTAAAGTCTTTGAATACAATAAAAAGACAATGTACTACTAGAGAAAATGTTTTTAATTTTCAAAAAATAATACAATCCTTTTTACACCTTAATACCAAGTGGAATGTTGGGCTAGTTCAAAATTTCCTGGCCTTGCTCTTGGCCTTGTGTGTGGTACTGTCTTTGAGTTTCTTGTCATATTTGGAACACTATATGACATAATCTTGTCATGACATAGAATATATAATATATTATGTATTTGATGATATATCCATGGTATTTATGTGAGGTCAGGTAATGAGAAGTCTGTTATGATGGCTGGGGGGGTGGATATGCAGGCTGAGATGGAAATTCAAGTTGAGGTTCATAAGAAGGTTGATGAAAAGAATTGTGTAAACTGTAGGAAGTTTGCTGTTTTTATACTGTTGGCATGGAGTTCCATCATGATCCTTATGAACCAAATTTCATCGATGCAGATTGGTTTTTAAAATGACTGCTCCACTTGCCACATGTATTGTAACAATCTGAGAATTTTTAAGATGGACAAATGCATTTTTGATGATGTTGTCAAAATTTCATGTGAAACTACTGATATGCCAGTGAAACCAAGTTGGTCTGTACATTTACTGCTGCGATTTGCTGATTCAAAGCTTCTTCAATATATTTTGCGTTCCAAAGTCTTCAGATAATAAGGTATGTAACTATGTAGAAATTTGACTTTTTTTTGATGAAGATAAGATCTTGGTTTTTTATGTTTGATTTAAGATTGTTTTTATTACTTGCATATCTTTTTGTAATTTACGTTTTTTAATGATTTATTTATATTTATTTGGTAATTTTCGTTTTTTCCTGTATTTATAGATGTAAATTAATCTAGATACATTTTTAGAGCAATCTTAATTTTTTGTGACAAAATTTCATGTTTTTTCTGAAATTTTGCAGTTACTGGCAACATTCATCAGATATTTCACATTTTAGGTTAGATCCACGTGTGTTTAGTTAGATAAATATTTTTAAAATTTTTAAGAGATTATTATGTCTGATTTTCTAAATTTTTGTAGTTTCTATGTCAAATTCGTTAAATATTTCGTACTTTGGATTAGTTCTATGTTTAGTTATGTTAAATACATATTTTTCTCAAAACCATCGAATTTTTTATTGAATTTCAGATCTGGTTTTTACAATTTCTTTTATTATTCCTTGAAATAAGTTATTTATCTATTGGTGTTCATCATTTTTTTTATATTTTCGGGCTTAGATATGTTGAGCTCTCCTTTATTTTACAATTAAAACATTGGAAGCAAATGTGATTGCAAGTTGGTGGAAAGTTAGATGATCCAACATGGTTGCATAGATTTGCCATTAATAATGAAAGAAGGAAGATTGATTGGTAAAGCAAAATGGGTGTTAGTGGTGTGGATTGAAGCAACATATTGTGAGTAGGTATGGCAATGTTGCCTAATGCATGAAAGTCATTACATTATTCAAGACTAGATGTAGGAATTATTGAAGGTTATAAAGAGAAAACAGATTGATAAAGCCAGAAGAAATGAAAGGTTCAAACAAATACAATTTCGGCAAGAGTTGAGCATGGACATAAGTTACTAGCATTCTAGGGTCATTTTAGTTGACGATGATGACTTAGATGATGATATAGCTTATCCTCCAAATTGTAAGGAATACAGGGGGAGAGATAAAAATACAAAAAGACCATTGTATTCTCTCAACAAGAGCAATGAACCAAGAAACAGATGTAAGTGCAACAATTCTAATATTACAAGTGTGGTAGTGATATAGGATCACAAGCAGAAATAAAAGGAAAAGGACCGATTATAGGGATGTTTAAGACTTACAATCAAATATTTGACAGTCTTAATTTAGCAATTGGAAGAAGAGAAAAGACAGTGGCAAACACTTGGAGGGATGTGTACAAGTGTATGAGAAAAAGTTGGTAGTGCAATGTCTAAATTCATATTCCACAATGCAATTTCTACAAATGTTGTCAAGGGTTCTTATATGTAGTAGATGGTTGGCATAATTTTAAGGAAGGGTAAGGTGTAAAGGCACTAATTTGTTTTGACATCATGAACAAGTATTTGAAAGTTGAAAATGAGTTGGGAAAATATATCTTGATCCAAAAAAATAGATGAATGTACAATTTAAATTTCATGGAGTCATGTTAGTAACTACAATATGATTCGTAACGTCGTCTAAATGCAGAAATGATGATGATGACATCAATGATGATACAACCGAAGTACAATAAAATAGAAACACGAATGAATAGAGATAAGGAAAAATACCATTGAAGATGAGAAATGTTACATGGCAGAAAAACGCTCCTCCAATCTTCCTCTCTCTTCTTCCCTCTCACTCACACTATGCATGCTTCCAGAAATGTAAGATGCCACCATTCCTTGAACGTTCACTCCCACGTCCAAACGATGGCCTTCATGTACCTCTTGCCATACACACAACCAAGCCACCACACATGGAGAAACCACGAAGACTTGGTCTTGGCCACCATGCATCCCATACATCTAAACCAAGATGCCCATGCACACCACATCTGTTCATGCAACCACTGATGCAAATGCCACCACATCGCCACTTCTGTCGCCATGCACCATGAATGCCATGCAGCTAACATACGTCACAATCTCCATGCAATTACGTCGCCAACAACATGCAGTAACGTCACTATGCAATCCTACACAAAGCCATGCAACACCATGAATGTCGATTAACATGTCATGCTTATGCAATGTCATGCTACATAGAACACCCGTTTGCCACATCTGGAACCAACCCTGGATCGCAATATAGAGTCATACTCATGTGATGGGTGGACAAGAGCCACTCAAAAATAGATTATATGAATGTATAATTTTTCTACCATTAGTCAATGCATCCAACTATGTTAAGTATTACAAGCATTTGTATAAGTTGATTTAGATGTAATCAAGGAAGTGGGCATGTCAAATGTGGTCTAGTGGTCATTGATGATAATGGTAGCAATTTCAAAAAGACTAGGGAGAAGATCATGGAAAGATATCCCATGTTTGGGATCATTGATAATGGTACATTATATTGATTTAATTCCAAAAGACTTTGGTAGAAGAATATGATTGACAAGTGTTGGAAGTAAAAGTTCTTGAAATCACTACTTAGATTAGGGTTACAAACTTATAAATGTGTGTGACATATATGAATATCCATTTAAATGTTTAAATAGATATCCATTTACATGATAACATAACCTTTCAAGCTGGAGCATATATATTAATTATGCACACTATACCTTCTGATAAGGATAATTATCTGATTTTATACCTATGGCACACTATACCTTCTTATAAGGATATTTGTTAAGCTTAGTTCCAGCTTGTTGCAGGTATTATGGCAACTGGTGCAATTGATGTTGTTCGTGGACCACGGTCTTCTGTTGAAGAATTACTGTATATATACAATCACTCTGATAGGTGATAATCTTTTTCCCGTGACCTCCTTGTCATATATTTTCTAGGTTGGCAATATTTCATACCCACAATCCAAGCTGTTAATCGATTTTAAACATGTTTATTAAAAAGTTGTGTGGGTTGGAATAATACATGCAACTCATTTTTAACTTGATAAATAGGTTAAATGGGTTAGGTTGAGTCAACCCATTTATAGATGAGTTGAATTCAGGTTGAGATTCAACCCATTTATTAGAGATGTTGGGTTTAGTTTTGGAAGTAAACTGGTTGTTGATTTGTAAACTTATTGCCTCTGAATCCAATTCATATATCCATCCCTAATATTTGCCAAAAGTTAGAGAGCACTTATCTTGTACACTTGTTCAAGCAGTCAGCACATAAACTGAGACAGTTTTCCACTTTATCATTTAGGTCATCTATTTCCTAACTATAGGAGTTCTTGGAGGCAAACTAATTTAGGGCCCTGGAATATAGGATCATAACTTGTTATAGAAAGTGTAATCTTTATGATGCGTCAAAATCAGAGCAACTCACTGATGGAATTGAAGATGAACATGTTGGAGCCGAAGAAGAGAACCTTTGGGATGAAGTCAATGGATCATGCAGCACACATGATCGTAGTTGACCAAGTGTGCCCATTTAGTGGATGTTTGTAATTAGTAATTAATGAATAGTAATATGTAATGGATGTTTGTAAGTGGTGCCTAGCATGCACCTTGTATAAGTATAAATTATAAGACATCTTAGTAATGATGGATTAGGATGAATAAGGATCCTTTGTTTGAGCTCGTCCTGTTTTTCTTGCCCATTACCACCTACTCAATTTTTCCCATTTTCCAACCAAAATTGTCCCAACGGCTTTGATGAGAACTAGAGTGAGGTTACAAAAGGGCAGTGGTGATTTTGATTCTATCAATCTAGTGTCAAAGCAGGATGAGCTAAGAGAGGGCATGAAGCCGGGGAAATTAGAGGTTTTTAGGGTTCTTTTTGAGGAGATAATTAGAAATTTAAAAGGGGATTTGGAGGATAGGATGGAAAACTTGAATAGAAACTTCAATGGGAAATGGTGAGGATAATGATGAATCTGGGGGGAGAAATTATGGAGTTATTGGAGGAGTTTCAAACGTTAACTGCTGAAGGGGTAATGGTAGGAGAAGGGGTGAATCAAGGGACAAGGAACTGAGCCATTTCAAGCAGACATATTTGAGGCTACCACAGTTTGATGGCTCCCAAGACCCCAAAATATGGGTTTACAAGGGAGAACAATTTTCACCTTTTACAAGGTTTCAGAGGAGCAAAATATTAGTATAGCAGCTAACCACTTGGATGGGGTGGCCTTGAAGTAGTTTTGGTTTGTCAGCCAAAATGGGAAATGCCATGGAAGGTGTTATTGCATGCATTGGTAGAGAGATTTGGCTAGAAATGCAATGTTGCCATGGCTTTTCTGTTAAAGCTACAAGAAGAAGAGGATTTCAAAGATGACCGCAGAGCTTTTGTGCACCTGACCAACCATGTGAAGGATTTTTGGGTGGATCTACAGTTCAATCTCTATTTGAGTGGTTTAAAAGGGAGGCTGCAGTTTGAGGTTCAGTCCTACCAAGATATTAAAATGAGGGAAACGACATTTTTGGGTGACTCCAAGTGGTGATCCTGTAGAACTATTGGACCTGGACTAAACTGCTGCTCTTGAGCCACAAAGGCTAATAAGTTGCAGAACATTTAATTGTCAAGATAGGGTAGTGACTTCAGTACTTATTCAATGGCACAAAGGTGGTGAAGAGGAGGTGATGTTGGAGGGGATTATTATTCATTTGTTAGGAAATTTCCCAGGTTTGAGTTCGAGGATGAGCCTTTGAATAAGGGTGTGGGAGTTGATGTGTCAACATTGGAGGAACTCATTGATGGGATCAAATATGAACATGTCAAAGCCGAAGAAGAAGACCTTCAGAGCAGAGAACTCAATGGATTGTGAAGTGCATGTGATTGTAGTTGACTAGGTGAGTCTATTTAGTGGATGTTTGTAATTAGTAATTAATGAATATTAACATGTAATGGATGTCTATATAAGTATAAATATGTAAGACATTTTAATAATGAAGGATAAGGACGAACAGGGATCCTCTGTTTGAGCTCTTCCTATTTTCCTACCCAACACCACCTACTCAATTCTTCCTGTTTTCCAACCAAAATTGTTCTGATGGCTTGGTGAGGACTAGATGGGATTCTGTTCCTAGCACTTTACTTGTTTGCTTTTTTGTGTATTGAATGATTTAACATTTAAGTTGCCATTAATTATCTTTTCAGTTGATAAATCTGGTTTTCAGTCGAACTTTTTGTTGTTTCTAAGGAAGGCATTCAACTATGATTTTGTGTCAGACTTTGGTAATTTGAATAATTGATACATCAATAAAATTTTGATATGTAAAAGTCATGTCAGTGGAACATAGAAAAGAAAAGTACCTTATGTTAACAAAATTACCATATTGATGTGTTAACAAGTCAAACCATTACTTTTTGTTGGTGAAATTTCATAAATGTGCATTTGCATGGGTTCAAAATCAGCAACCGTTTTGCTGTTTCTGCAAGGACATTTTAGTTAATTGACAAACCAGATTTATTTTATATTCACCGGAAAATTTTACTTGGAAGACTTGCATGCAAAGGCTTAGTAGAATATATACATCTTTCCTTTTTCAGTTTTATCTCCATCTATCGCTAAACATGAGATTGCTGAAGCAGTAGGCCATGGTTCAAATTTGTGGAAATACCTTGTTTTGTGCTTGCTTGTTCTATAAATGCCTCTCCAAAATCTGCAGCTTTGTCCCATCGACACATCTTTTTTCACTTGCATTGTCTGCCCATGTGTGTGGGATGCTGAAGATATTGTTACTAATGAATACAGCATGCAACATTTAACATTTTGTAAATATGTTCTATTGTTTTTAACTCATTTTCATCCTCATCATCAGCAAGGCCCTCATCATCGACAGTCCAAAATTTTTCAGCCGAATTGCAGATATTTTTATGCCATTGACTGATATGAAATTTGTTGTCCTCCTTTGGGGAGATAAATCAACCATAAACACGAAAGTAATGCAGGATATACCCATTTTTGGTTACAATGAAATCATTGACTTGGGGAAGGAAAGTCATAGTTCTATGCTCACCTATAAAAAAGGTATTTCCATCATCACTTAATTTTTATATTTGAAGTTAATCCTACTCAATATATGTTAACTAAATTTTTTAAAATTCATGCAGTTTGTTCTCTTATCTTTGAACTACTTTATACAATTATATCGGTAGCATCCGTTAGATGTTGGTCAGTACCTCTCTTAAGCAAAAAACACCGAACCTTGCTGTGTGTCAAATATGTATGCAACAATTTAGTTCATTATCTAAGCAAGTTGTATGAGAATTGGGTAAGAAATATCTTTTGAAGGAAGTGCAAAATGTTTTTTTAACTTTTTTTTCTTTTACAAAAATTTTTTGCCTGCTTTTTTTGTCTTCTACTCTCCCCTTTTTCTTTCTCTCTCCTTTCTTTTCTTTTATTTTCTTTCCTTTTCTCTTTCCTCTCTTTCTTTCTCTCTCCTTCCTTTCCCCTTTTTCTTTCTCATCTCCTTTTTTTATTTGCAACTCATCTGTACCCTCCTCTACATTTCTAATGAGTGCAAGCAGTGATGAGACCCTAAATCATCCTTCTGTGCTTATCCACAACCTTCAGATATTCAACATTGACAATTAGGTAGCACTTCCCATTTCCACAATGGAGGTTTGAATTCTTTACTTCAAAAACCCTATAACAAGAAGACAAGTAGAACACATTGCACAAGGATGGCCTTAACAAGAAGACAAGAAGACAAGGGAGTGACATTTTGGGGAAGATTTGGGTGCTTGTTAGATGGAGTTTGGTGGCAGCTTGGTGGCATTAGCTTAAGGAGAAACTATAGCCAAGGAATGTGCTTGGGAGCAAAGAGCATTTGAGAAGATTTAGTGATGGTGTTGGACTTGGTTGACAATAGTGATTTTTGGTAGATAAATGGATTGGTTAGGGGGAAGACAAGAATGGATCTAGTGGTGGGAGAGAGGCTTGGAGGTCCTGATGGTGGATTGGTAGGAGAAAAACATGGGAGGAGGGTCATTGGTAGTTGGAGGGAGGTAAGGGTTCTATTATTTTGTTGGGACAGTAGGATTGGTGGGTTGGGTGGGAGAGAAGATGGAGAAGATTAAAAAAGATTGGTGGATAGGGAGAAGGGCCTAGATGTAAGAGAGAGAGGGGCATTTGTTGTAGGGGGTGGGGATGGTGAAAATAAAATTGAGTGATTGGTGTTTGGGAAGGGTGGTGATGGCTTGAATAAGCATTGATGGTGGTAGTGGTTGGGAGGAGGATGGTAGTTAGGGTTCCCTCCTCTTGACTTGAATCTTTCACACTTTTGGATTTTCAAAATCTAAGTCTTTGAGGACAAACATATTGTAAGCAAAGTGAGACTAAGGTTTGTTCACAAATGCCACTGCTTACTTTTGAGAGTACTCCCAATTTTCATCACACTCTTCACATTCCTCAATCTACTCTTTTCATTATTTTATCATCATGTTTCCCATCACATCAACATTTAGTTATTTTAAACAAAATTATTTTATAATTTAATTAAAATAACTAAACATATACAATATATTTATTTTTGATGTACACAAATAGACTTTTATGTCTTTAACACCACAAGGGCTCGTAACCATATGGAGCCTCGTGGTCATATGCGATAACACCACAACGTTTTATGGTCTTACGTGCTAACACCATGAGGTCAGAGTGTAATTCTTCCTGCGGACAGAAGTTCCTCTATCTAGTGGAGGAACATTCGTCAACCAGGGCGAGGGCGGAGGTCGGGGATCATGTGCGGAGGAGGGGGATCATGCGCGGAGGAGAGTCGAAGGTGGAGAGGGCACAGGCGAAGAGGGGCGCAAGCAAGGACAGGTGAGGGAGGAGATCGTGTGATGGTAGGGCCATGTGAGAGCAAAGAGGGACGCAAGTGAGGGCAGGGACGTGTAAGGGTGGGGATCGTGCGCAGCGAGGGCAGAGATTGTGCGTAGGCAAGGGTGATGATGGAGAGTGAGGACTTCAGAGATCGTGAACATTAGAGAGCGTGCACGGAGGAAAAAACATGTTTCTTGGTGGAGTGGACGAAAAATCGATTTTTTTCACTTCGGGAGTGCTAGAGTGGGTTATCCGAACGAACCTTAAATCTACAAGAACCATATGATCTTAATACATTATTACTCTCTCTCTCTCTCCCAACCACTACAATAGAGAGAGAGAAAGAGAGTAAGGATATTATATATGTAGGGGGGTGCCTAGGTGACCAAGGCACTCCTGGTTGGCACTTGGTCACCTTGCCACCTTAACAATCTTGTTAATGATTACAAGACACAGAATGAGGTGACATATAGTCATGCTGAAGTTCTATATTAAAATTCAATGACAATGAGTGAAAAGATTCATCATCATATAAGTTCAAATTCAGTCTTTATTTTAACCAATATAAGATCATTCCAATGCTCTCCTTCATTTATAGTTCTATTTATATGTGTACAAGTTTTTATGGGTAGATTTGCTTTTATGTCATGTTGAAATTTTATTTCAAAATCAATTAGTAATGAGTGAAAAGTTCCATCATCATATTAGTTTAGATTTAATAGCTATTTTAACTAATGTAAAACTATTCTAACAAGTTGTATAGAGTGATAATTTGAAGTATTGAATGCAAGGGATTTCATACTCATGTGACAAATGATGCATTTGATTTTCCTTATCATCTTATCAATTAAAAACTAACTCTGTGTTTTGGACTGATTTTACATCTTAACATCAGGAGGAGATTTGTTATACTGATTACTGTTTTCTTTCATAAATGAATGACAGTAAACACTTGCTTGTGTTTTGGTTGTTGTAGAGGGCAATATACTAGAGGAAATCAACCCAAATGATGTTAGCACAATCATTTATACAAGTGGAACAACTGGCTCACCAAAAGGTGTGATGCTTACACATGGGAATTTGTTGCATCAGGTTTGTCTATAACAATGCCTTTGTGTTGGAAATCTGACTTTTAGCACTTATGGAAGTAAATTTCGAGTCTTCTATGTTCTATCTTGTTAGTCCTATCCACTGTATTCTCAATGTTGCATGGAGTCTTTATTTCAGTTTTTATGCTCAGTTTGCATTCATGAGATTCTTTTTTGTACTTTTGGTATTATATGGTGGTTTACATTTTTTGCTTGCTTGTCTTTTTACAAAAGCTACATGTAGGTAAGAAACATGTGGGAGGCAGTACCAGTAAAACCAGGTGATAGGTTCCTAAGTGTTCTTCCACCATGGCATGTTTATGAACGTGCTAGTGAATATTTTACATTGAGCCGTGGAAGTGAGCAAATATACACAACCATAAAAAACCTAAAGGTATTATATTTGTTGGTTACCATTTTCAAATGCATTCCAAAATTTGCATTGGGTGTGTAATAGTTTTTTCTGTTGTTTCTAGCATATTTCTATTGTTGTGACTTTTATTTTGACAATAAGATAATATTTGTACATTTAGAGTTAATAAGAAATAATGAGAAATGATGAAAATAATAGTTAAAATTTTTATCATTTTCCATCATTTCTTATTAATTCCAAATACACAAACATTATCTAAAATTTGGATGCTTGATTTCTTATATCATTCAATTAAGTATTCAAAATTATTGTATTGATAAATATAATTGTCTATATGGATAATGCGATATTACAGCATGTAATGCTCATGGAATTCAACATTGATATGTGTCAATGAACTTTTACTGACGTGTCAGAAATGGGATCAATTGACATGAAATCTACACGTGTGTTGATTTTTACATTGTTTTTGGTTGACATATTAGTGGCATTGTTGACATGTGAAACTTGCACACCTTTTGACCATGTCAACCAACATTGCCCACATGCGACAGTGAAAGAGGGAATAGATAGATGTTAAGTCGATTTCCCCTCATTTCTCTCCTTCATCTCGTACATTTCTTTACTCCTCTTCTCTCCTACAAGTGACCTGAAAGCCTACTTTTTTTGTTGGAAAAAACTGGCAAGCTCACCGGATAGGTGTGGAAGGTCTTGATGTTCAAGTATTGGATCATGTGAGAGTAGTTGTGGTGATGGTTCTTGTGGGCCTAAAGGTTACTTTGGTAGTGGCAGTGATTGGTCAAGAAGCATAACACCTTCATATAATCCATCTTCATGTTAGGTAAGTGGTTAAGGCTAACATGAATGGAATGGGGTACCTATTTGTGCACCTAAAATCTAATGTGAGAGGAAAGTCAAGAATGTAATGAAAAGTTAGGAATTGGAAAGTAAATGTCAAAAAAATAAGGAGTATTTGTGCATGCCTAATTTGAAAGAAATTAAAAGAATTTAACTTAATGAAATAAAACACCATAACTATCATTACAAGTTTATAAAGTTTACAAGTTGAAAATAATTCATAAATATTGATCTCCAGTGTAAACATTCTAATTTGTTTATGCATATTATCTACTATATCTTTCTTTTATTACTGACTTAAGTTAATTGTAATCTATATTTCTTCATCTCTATCCATATACTAATAAGGAATGTTCATGATCATCATTCTTCATTTTGTTAAATTTTTCTTAAAGATCTTCAAGTAAATTTATTATATCTACTTTACAAATAAAATTGTAAAATAAAACTTATACTAGAATAATCTTGTCTTACATTTCAAAAGAAAATGATATGTAACCCCGTAAAATAAAAAAAAGATATTTTACTACTCTAAATGTATACTTGATTATCATTCTTAATTTTAAATGTTTATAATTAAAGTTCTCAATGGAATTTATTGGAGGTCAATTAGCATCATACTCCATAGTCTCAAAATTTCAATAAAATCTAGATTGATTTCAATATTTATTAGATTGCATTTCAATAAGATTTAGATTACAATTCATACATGGAATACAAATTAATAAGATTGTAAGGTTGTTTTTACAAAATGGATGAAATCCACTCAATTAAACATTTAATCTTCCCCTTAATCAAAAAAAGGAAAAGTGTAAAAAGAAATGAAGTCGTCACCAAGTCTATTTAAGGTTAAACTAGGAAAACCTTTTTGCCATGTAGTTTATTAACTTGTGGGCTTGAGATTTGGATAAGCACTCCAGGTATGCTTAAGAAAGAGATTAGCATCTTTAAATGCTTGATTATTCTGTCTCTCAACTATCCTTAAGTGTATACATTGCTTATAAGTGTTTTTTCTTCTTTTTTTTAAAAAATACCCATACCCCTCATTTATTCGTTAGGTGAGTAGGAACCTGCAAAAAAGCTCAAGTACACAACAAGCGAGGGGGCTAGACCAAAACTCCACAGGGAAAATTACAAGGAAACCAACAGAAACAAAGTAAAAGCAACAAACTGCAACTAGATAGGAAGAAAAAATAATGTTGGGGCCTCGAACTAGTGAAGGTTCGGAAGTTCCCATTGGTCCGCATAGAGGAGGCCCCGAACTTGAGGTGGGCATTGTTGGACATCCCTATAGACCTTATCACCAACATGGAGAGCCATCTGTGTTGTAGCATCCGCCACCTAGTTGCATTCCCTCGGGATCCAAGAAACACTAAAACAATATCTTACCATCGTCAGAAGGGGAAACCAAACCTGAATAGCTCGGTGGTGAGGACAGTAGTCGTGGTCCAAGGTTGAACAAAGGATTTGAGAATCTGACTCCACCACTAGTTGAGTTGTGTCCATCTCAAGCTGCTCACACCTATGGAGGCTAAATAAAAGTGTAAGAAGTTTTGCATGAAAAGCATCATAGGCCTCATAATAACCATGCACCATCCATATTAACTTGCCCTTCTCATTATGAAGGACCGCCGCCCAAGTACTACGAGGATGGTGTCGTTGATATACCTACAAGGGAAGTGGCAAAGGTGACCCCATTGTTGGTAGCATGACACAAGGACCAAGAGAGGGAACTATAATAGGAAGGGGTAGCACATCAGAACAAGGAGGTCGAGTTGAGGAACTAGAAAATAATGGGGTATCTTTAAGAAAAACAACATTGACATGGACAATATACCAACGAGAAGGAGGGTGATAACATCGATACCCTTTTTGGTTCTGAGGATATCCCAGAAAGACACAATAAAGGGATCAAGGAGCAACTTATTGAAACCAACAGTCAAATCCTTGATAAAAGTTGTACGCTCAGAAACCTTTGGTGGAAGAGAAACCAACTCCTGATGAAGAGAAAGCCGCTAGATAGGCGTAACACCACCTAAAGGGATGCTGACATACAGTTGATAAGAAAGGTGACAGACATAATAGTATTAGACCAAAAACATTTGGGCACACGCATCTCAACCAACAAAATGCAAGCAAGATTAAGAATATAACGATGCTTGCACTCAACAACCCCATTTTATTGGGAAGTATGGGCACAAGTGGTCTAATGGATGATACCACACTCAAAACAAAGAGAAGGGTGAATCAAACAAAACTCAAGAGCGTTATTTGTACGAAATAATTTTGGGGTAGAAGCAAATTGGGTATGAATTTCGTTAAAATAACTTCAAACTACATTAAAAACTTATTGACGATCTTTTAACAAATACACTCATGAGACATGAAAAAAATCATCAACGAACACAATGTAATAACAATAGCCAACATTAGATGCGACCTAGGTAAGGCCCTAGACATCATAATGAATCAAATCAAACGAATGAGACATAAACGACAACTGACGATGAGGGTAAGTGGTATGAAACTACTTACCCAAAATACAAGACTGATAGGTAAACAATTGAATAGAAACTAACAGTAATGCCTTATGAAGCTTGTGCAAGGAGGGGTTGCCTAGGCAACGATGCCATAACAAGTATCACCAAATGCAGTAAATGAAACAAGCCCTTGAGTAACATCGGTCTACACAAGGATGTACATGCCCCAACCCTGCTTTTGGCCCAAACCAATCTGCTTGCTCGCCTGCAAATCATGAAAAGTACATTGAAAGGGGTGAAAGATAATATACCAATATAATCGTTTAGTTATCGCACTAATGGATAATAAGTTAATAGGAAAATTAAGTCAAAAGTGATGGGAGTGGTCCCTTTGCCGGAAATAGAACTACATTCGTCAACAAGGGCAACAAATTGGATATTAACACAAGCGGTAAGGCAATAAAAAAGAGAGAGATTACTTGAAATGTGGTGTGAAGTGGAAAAATCAATAATCCAAGTATCATTACAAGGAGATGTTTAAGTATTATGCATACCAGTAGAGAGGATATGAGTAGTAAAAGCCTCACTGTTTTGCTAAGCTTGTAAAATCATCAACTCGTTAAAATTAGCTTGAGTCACCTGCACCATGGGAGTTGACAATGACTCGTGTGAAACATTAGATTACAGAGCCAAAGGAGTTGTGGGGGAGGCTAGATGCGTGGAAGGGGCTGTAGGAGGATGCCAGAACTTTTTGTAGCATTGATCAGAGGGATGGTTCTTGTGTCCATAGTGAATGCATAGAGGCTGAGGCCGACCATTCGACTACCCCCGACCACTATTCTTGGATGAAGGATGGTGGGAGTCATAGATAGGGCCCTACACAGCAAGGGTAGAGGCATCGATAGTAGATGGCAGGGTTGGTGACATAGATGTCAATTGAAGGACATGGTTGAAAGTGGTCTAGAGGGACAGAATGGAATCGATGGTGAGGATCTATATTTGGATATGAGAAGCTAATTTAAGATGCAACTTGGCGAGGAAAAGAGCAACGTTGAGCTCCTCTCGATATCTCCATTAGCAGGCAAGATCCAGCGTGCAAGGTTGAAAAAGATCCAAATCGTTTAGAAGCATGCAAAGCTGGCTATAATAGGAAGCGATAGACACTTCCCCCTGACAATGAGAGAACAAGTGCTCATAGGTTTCACAAATGTGGGCAATATTGTTGTTAGTACCATAGGTCGTGCAAAGGGTTTCCCAAACCCGAATCGTAGGATGTAGGCAAGAAATATTGCAGACGATGGAATCATCGACACTATTGGTGATCCATGAGATGATGGTGAAGTCAATGGCCCTCTAAGAAGCATACTCAATAGCCTTGGCATTAGGAGCATTGTCGATGAGGTGATGCTCGTGCATATAAGAGACGATGAATGTCTTGAATGTGCTGGCCCTGTGATGGTAGTTCATCTCATTCAACTTGATGCTGGTAACAATGAGTTTTCCAACCCAAGAGGAAGAGGATTGTTGATCTATGGGAGAAGAGGGGGGAAAACCCGTAGGTAGGAGAGAAAAGGGTGGACTGTGCTAGAGGCTATACTTGGGTACCTCTACAACCCGCTTGTCGTCGAACAACGACCAAAAAAAATGGGGGTAGACAATAGCTGGAAGACAAGAGGAACAGCTAGACAACTGGGGCAATGGGAACAACGGTCAGAATAGGAACTGTCACCGAGAGGAGGAGCCTTTGCCATCGCCAAGAGGGAGGGTAGGGTTAGGGTTAACTTGTGCTCTAGATACCAAGTGGAAGGGATTAACTTGATTACTTTGCTAATGACAAATATACAAGACATAAATGGGTAAACGGATCCAAGGTTATTTGGGTCCATCTATCTAACATAAAGTTTGTAAGAAATAGGACTCATAAACACTTTCATTATCCTTTAATTGTAGAGGAGGAAATAATCCTCATCTAACTTTGTTTCTTCCTTATGGTAAATAAAAAACATAATTATCTCATTTAACCTTTTTCCTCCTCTTTTAACCCTTGGGAGGCAATGATTTTAGTTCACTTAGCATAAGTTACATAGCCCTTGAGACACATTAGGAGCTAATTAAGCCATTTAGCATCATTAGGACACTTATAAGTAATGCATATACTTAAGGATAGTTAAGAGGTGAAGTAATTGGGCGTTTAAGGGTACTAATCCACTTCTTAAGTGTACCTGGATTGCTTATCTGAATCTTAAGCCCATAGGTTAACCAATCGCATGATATGTAGGTTTTCCTAGTTTAACCTTACATAAACTAGGTGGAAACTCTATTTCTCTCTTCCCTTTTTTTCTTTTTGATTAAAGGTTTAGTTTGGTGGATTCTTCCTTGTTTTGTAAAAATAATATTACAGAAATTGACAATTTCATTGGAGCGTTACACTAGTCAGTGCTACCAAATGGTGATATCAAGGGCTACATTGGATTGCCAAGAGAGGAGGTGGGAGGTTCGATGCATTAGGCGATGTAACTGGATGGTCTCATCAGACTAGTAGGAGAGAGGATAAGGGCTTGATGCATTGAATGGTGCAACTAGTCGATTGTGTTGGACCACTAGAAGACAAGATAGGGAGTCACTAAGTTGTGCATCGGGCAGTGCAACCAAATGGTCATATTGGACCACTAAGAGTGAGGATAAGGGAGTTGATGCATCGGGCCATGCATTGGGTGATGTTACTGGATGGTCACACCAGACCACTAGGATAGAGAATAGGAGTGTCGATGCATCGGGCAATGCAATTGGACTGTCACACCAGACCACTAGGCTACTATCACTAACAAAGCTCTTGACATGGCTGTTGATGTGGTTGATTTAGAAAATTTGCAGAAGGAAGAAAGATTGAGGAGAAATAGTTAGTTCTTAAGAAAATGCCACAAGATAAAATGTCATGTCATAGAGAGTCTTTTGATAAAAGAAAAGGATTAGAAGGTTTGGCCACCTAAGAGACAAGCATGTAAAAATTAAATAAATGATTAATTTAAAGGAGAGGGGGCATGCTAAATATGGGGTATCAACAAAGATTATGCATGGTATGAGAGAATTTTTATAATCCCATGATTGAAAAATTTATTGACTACAAGATTTTAGTGTAAATTATAAATTTTTATTCGTGTAATGTAATTAATATTTTTTAAACAACTCTCACATGAATTAATTTAAAAAATAGAAAACAAAGTTTGTGAGAATGTAAAAGAGGTAGAAGAATGTTATTTCATAAGAAAATATAATTTTTTTTTAAAATTAAAAATATCAGGATTTTTAATTTTTTGTACATCCACTATTTTTATTTAATGATTTTTTCTTTTTTTTTCTTCTCTCTTTCCTTCTCTTTTTTTCTTTTTTACTCTTCCTTCTCTGTAATCTCAATAATTAAAAATTTAATCAATTACAAAATTTTAGAGTGAATTTTAAATTTTTATTCCTATAATGCAATTAATATATATTTAAAAAATCTTTCATGCATTAATTAAAAAATAGAAAATAAAGTTTCTCAGAATACAAGTGATAGGTAAAAGTGGAATATTATTTAGAAGAAAACATAATTTTTTTAAAAAAATAAAAAATATCAGGATTTTTTGTCATTTATTTTTACTAATACCGATTTTTTAAGCATAATTTTTTATTTAATTTTTTTTATGCCTTTCTTCTCTATTGTGCAATTATCTTATCTCTTGAAGCTGTTGGAGGAGGCTCCTAGGCATTAGACAGGGGTGGGACAAACCTGTTTGGAAATTGGACAGTGAAGGGAGTTTTACCGTTAAGGGCTGCTACAAAATGATTTGCATGGGAGTGAAGGAGAAGCTTTGTTGTTTTGAGAACATTGTGTGGAAAGCCAAGTACCCTTTGAAGGTCCTTGCCTTGGGAAGCAGGTTACAAAGAAATTTTGTAGCAAATGGATGCCCTCTTGCAGTCTTGTTGGATGAGAGAGGAGTCTATTGATCACCTTTTCCTTTCTTTTGACCGGTCAGCCAGCAAGCATATGGATGACCCATCACAGCAGGTGGTTCAGGATGGTCTACTCTTTACTAGTATTAAGCATTTTCAGAAGGTGGTGAACATATTAATTGAGGAGAAAATGTCAGAGAAGACTCTTGGTTCATGCAGTCTGCTTGTCCATGTGGAGGGCACGAAATCAGGCTGATTTTGAAGGAGCCCAATGCTGTCCAGTGGATTTAATTGGGCTGGGTAGATTTTTTGTGAGACTATTGGGTTGTGCTGAGTTGAATCATTTTGATTTGTGTTTTCCTTTTTCTGTTTACCTTTTCATTAAATACTTTTTCCTTTCCATTGGATGTATCATATTAGTCATTCAATAAGATTGATCTTTCTTAAAATAGGTTTTGTTTGTTCTAATATTGTGAACTCTTCATATATTGGACAGTCAGTTGAGCTTCTGTACTCCATATCGAGATGGAACATCCGTTTTTAACCCAATAAATATTTCTATTTTTGCTTTGTTATTACCATCTACATAATAGATTGGGCTATTCAACAATTCCCACTCTAAGAGACCGTGCTTTGCTTGATTACTTTGATCAGTAATTTTTTGCTTTTTTGGAAGGAAATTATTTTGATCATCTTATCAATGATCACACAACTTAAATCAGTTTACTGCTTTTAGGAAGACTTGCGGCAGTATCAGCCACAATACCTCATTTCTGTTCCCCTGATATATGAAAGACTATACAGGTTAGTTTGTACCATTAATTCTTCATATTTCACAATATGCCAATGTATGCATAAATCATTAGATTCAAATTGAAAATAGTTTAATATTTGAATTCACGTGGACTTCAATTTTGGTACATTTTATTATATTATGTGAATTATATAAGGATTGGTTGACTCTACATAGTGAGGTCAAGATATTGATTGTTGTTGATATGAATTGTTTAATATGAGCCTTGGCACAACGGTAATATTTTGTGATGAAGAAGTCATGGGTCTAGATATTAGGAAATAACTTCCTCATTTATGGAAGTAAAACTATGTACAATTAAACCCTCTTTAGATCCCTCATTGGTGAAATCCTTTGCATTGCATTTGTCTTTTGTCCATTATGTGAATTATTTACTGGAAGGTTGGAAAATTTCACATCAGGGTCATGGATCAGACCAAACTACAATAAACTTGTGGAGGATTTTCGGTGTAGAATTGCTTTAGCATGTTAGTTATTGCAATCTCATTTTTTCCCTTTTGTTTGTTCCTGCAGTGCAATCCACAAGCAAATTTCTTCGAGTTCTGCCATTAGGAAGTGTCTTGCTCTGAATTTAATGAAAATAAGTTTGTTGTATATGGAGATGAAGAGGATTTACGAGGTTTGATTATCTCACTAGCAATTTCAAATTGCTCCATTTTCCTATGTACTATTTGAAAAGGAATGCTTGAAAATTCTGTGTAGTTTTTCTTGCATCTGTTTTTGTTTTGATGATTTTAAACTTCAAACAGTCCTTTCTCATCATACACATTACTTTTCTTAGATAATATTTTATGCAGGGAAAAGTATTACTGAAAAAAAAGATTCATAATTCCTATATTATGGACATTTTAGACTGGTGTTGGGGAGGAATCATGACTGCAATTTTGTGGCCGTTACATTGCCTTGCTGGAATACTAGTCTATAAAAAAATCCGTTCTGTAATTGGAATATCGAAGGTATGATTGCCTGAAAAGAAGTCCTGTTGCTTTTAACACAAACATAAATTGTTGTACTGTGACATGTAGGCTGGTATTAGTGGTGGTGGAAGTCTACCTGTGCATATTGATAAATTCTTTGAGGTTTGAAGACCTTCAACTATAATATTACAATGCCCCAATCATGGCTGCATTGAGAATCACAAATACTTTCTGCAGGCTATTGGCATTGTGGTGCAGAACGGATATGGTTTGACAGAGACATCTCCAGTTATTTCTGTACGTCGACCATCATGTAATGTAAGAATCTTATTCTTTTATCAGCTTCACCACATGCATTTGTATTGGAAAAGAGATACAGACGTGAAATTGTTAAAGATATCACATTTGAAAATGTGCTTGATTTCATTGTGAGTGCATAACTCTGCCAGTCTAGAAAATGCAATGCACTTGATGTAGGAGGAGATCCTCCTAATTTCTGCTAACTTTTAATTTCTTTGAAACCAAATAATCCCTTGCAATTGTTTTAAGGCCCAGTAAAATCGTGTGCTTGCTAAGATTCTGATCTACATGGATAACTTCCTTAATGCTTGCAAGTTGCAGCATATCAGATAACTTAATGTGATACACAAATTTCAAGTGCATTAATAGTAAAACCCATATAAAGTTGATTTATTTTACCACTCTCATTTTATGTTTAGCAAAGTTTTCAAATAAATGACGCATCAATACATGACTTATTTTAGCAAATATTGCTTTAGGTTCTTGGCACAATTGGGCCACCAGTTCAGCAGACGGAAGTCAAAATTGTGGACACTGAAACAGGCCTATCACTTCCAGATGGTTCAAGGGGAATTATCAAAGTTAGGGGGCCACAAGTCATGAAAGGATATTATAAGGTAATAACTTATTACTATTATGCAGAGACCTGATAGTTCTTGTCATATATTTCTTTCCTTGTTGGCTCCTTTTAATCATACTTGTAGTTTAAAAAGTATAGTGTGCATGGATGTAAAGCCTCTTTTCTCTTACAAGTTATATAAGGAGATCGGATGATTTAGGCTTTGTTTGTGCACTCAGGAATTGGGGGAAAAGAAATTGAAGTAAATTTAGTCTAGATTTTCCTTATTTTTGTGCATTTAGAATTGGGGAAAATGAAATCCAGTGCTTTTCAAGTATAAAAGGAAATGATGCCAATTTTTTCCACTTGAAGACCTTTGTGAAAATGACAGAAAAATATGCTCAGACAGATTTCCAGCTTCCTCCTTGCATTGCAACCGTGTCGCTCCTTCCCACTGCAGGCTGACTTTGATTTCTGGCCGAATCCTAGAGCCTGCCTGCAACTGCAGTCAAAGCAGATGCTGCCCTGCTCCATCTTACCCTGTGCACTGTTGCTGTCTTCCCACTGCACATTGCAAGATGCTTTTGCCCTTTCTACCTGAATTGGACCTTCCCTCACTGCCACAGTCCCCCTTCACCCATCTTTCTCCATCTTCATTGGCTTCATTATACTTTCCATAGAAAAATCTTATTGACAGATGTTGATAACAATCCACAGATTGAAATCAACTATGAACTATTGAAGTATTAAGCATCATTCAATCAACAATGAATGATAAATAACTAGTTTGGGATTGGGTTTTTATGTTGAATAATAGTATCAAATCATACTAAGGATATATAATTTAAATTATTTTATATAAATTAAACTCATTATGATATGTTAATATCCAAGTTAAATTTTTATCATTTTCTATTATGTGCGCATATACTCAAATTTCAAATTTTGTCATTTTACAATACATGCACAAAGACCAAGTAAATGATAAAATTGAGATTAATTTTTGTCATTTTCCTTTTTCATTATTTTCCTTTTCAACATTTTTTAGGTTCTCAAACACCCCCTTAAATACAAAGTCCACATCATCACCTAGATGACTATGGATGCATAATCAAAATATGAGGAAAATAACATCCTTTGTATACTTGTTCAATTATTATTTGAGTATTAGGATATTATGTGTGTTGGATGTGCAGGTTTAGTCTTACATTGCTAGTATTATATTTGTCATTTTCTTGCAATCTCCATATATAGAGCCTTTTGTGCTTGTTAATGAATATTCCACTTTCATTATTTTTTATGTTCCAACATGGTATCAAAATATTGGTTTTGATAATTAAAAAGTGTGAGAAATCTATGTAGGAGGAAAACTCTAGTTGTTGTTGGCTATCCTCTTCTCCACCATTAAACTGTAGTTGTAGGTAGCACAAGAGTCACCCTCCTTCCCACTGTCCCCAGCATTAAATTGTAGTTGCAAGTAGCACAAGAGTCAGCCTCCTCTCCTCTTGTCATTGCTACTTGTTCTTCCTTCCTTCATTGATTGCATAAATCTATCACCAACATTTCCAAACCTCCACTAGTGTTGCCAGCCCTTGCTGCAAGTAGCACAAGAGTCAGCCTCCTCCCCACTTGTCGTTGCTTGTTGTTCTTCCTCCATTCCTTTGTTGATTACATAAATCTATCACCAACATTGCCAAACCTCCACTAGTGTTGCCAGCCCTTTATTTTGTCATTGCAACTTCCATTTGTCCTCCACATCCACATCTAAGCCTATCAACACTAGAACCTTGCTACTATCTTCTCTAGTTCTTAAATTTGCCATTCTTCCACCTCTATCAATCCAGGGTTATCATTACAAAGTGGAAGCAAAGAGGGGGAGTTGCATTGGTGGGAGATTTTTCTTTGTTTGAGAGAGAGGGGAAGGTCCATATGATTATTGGTTAAAAAAAGAAAGGAAAGGAGGTGAAGGGGAGAAAGAAAGAGAACGGAAGAGAAGTTATGCTTCAATATATATTAGGTACATTTCATCTTTTTTTTTCTTTTTCTGAATTTTCACTGCGTAATAATTTTTTATTTTTTCTCTCTCTCCAACCTCTTTTTCTCCCCCTTTTTTCTCTCTGTTTTATTTTTTTCTTCTTTATTCTCTCTCTATCTTTCCTTTATTTTTCATTCATGTGTCTCTCCTTTTCTCTTTCTTTCTCTTTTATCTCCGTTGTACTTTTGTTCTGCCTCTCCATTTGTCAACCTCTACAACCCTAATGGGTGTAGGGGCAATCAATTCTGAAAAAAGGTGTTAGCAATGTGCAAGTAGTGCCAAAAGGAGGGAAGGAAGGGTATTGATAACATGCATAGGTATTTTCCCCCTAAGCAACATATTTAAAAGCTTCATATACCTATTCATAGAGGAAGACATTTTTGACATCTAATTAAAAAGGGGAAAAAGGAAAAATTATTATGTAAATGTTATGTTTTTAGAAAACGGTGAAAATAAAAAAAGTAAAAAAAAAATCATAGGGTAGATCATATCTATCAACTTGCTTTCTAAGGATAGACCACATTTGTTTATCTGTTTTACTACCTTGGATTGTATCAAAAAAAAAGAAAAAGGAGAAAGGGAAAAAGTGGGAGACAAAAAGAGAGAAAGGAAAGACAAAAGAAAAGAGAAGAGTAAAATAATTGGAGAAGGTGCAGTACGTGAATGTCCAAAAAGGGAAAAAAAGAGAACATTGAAAAAAATTATTATGTAAAAAATTATTGGAGTGGATTATATCTATTGCCTTGAATTGTATTTGATGGTTAATCTTCTACTGTCTTTTGTATAGTTCTTAGATTTTTGCTTTTTGTTTCTACTTATACTATAACAATTACTTGCCTTAGATTATATTGGATGATTAATCTACTACTGTCTTACTGTCTGTTGTTGGTACCTCTAATATAACAATTAGTTTTTTATATTCTTCTATGTATCTATTATCTTTTATTATGTTTAAGTTTCTTTTGTTATTGAGTTTGTTGTGTTATTAAATTTGTTGCAAATTAGATACTTCAACTTGAGGGAAAGTGCGAGGATAAATAATGCATTAGGGTGATATGGCCATTGTGGGTTTAATTCCATGCTGATATATTAATGTTTGTTAACAAATTAATTCTACTTTCACCCATTTTTTGTATTCCAACAATCTTTTCCACCAATTTTTATTTTTACATAATACTAGAGCTTAAATTCTTGAGAGAAAAAAAGATAGAAATCTTAGCCACTGTGAGTACCTTGCTGTCGTGGTGACAACATACCCAAAAAGCCTAGTTAGCATCCAATGCTAGTTAGATTGCTACCTTCCTAGGCACCAATTGTGACTATCATCTCCCTTAAGATTTCCTATTGTTGCCTCCCAACGCCAATAGATGTCCTTTTTCCTACAACACTGCTAAAATCAACTAACGTAATTGAAATAGAAGCTCCACAAGTTTGTCGATCATCACTCTATCATTGTTGACCCTCTAGTGATCTCCCACCTCATCATTCTCTCTTTTTGGTCATCAACCCTTGCCATTGCATTCAGCTCTTACCCCTCTATCACCTTCCCTTAGTTCACAAGAAAACATCATATTTCACCAACCTCCATTGCCAATCACATCTAAACCAGCTGACACTTCTGCTCGTAGAGTCCTTGTTTCCTTTGCTTTGCCTCCCTCTATCTACAACCCAGTTCACCATTGTTGTTGGCACTGCCTATTAAGGTTGTAGATGATGAAGTACGAAAAAGAAAAGGATGGAGAGGCATTAATATGAGCACATGATGCATTTTTTATGAAGAAGAAAAGAAAAAAAAAGTGGGTATAGAGGGAGCACGTGATTAATATAAAAAGGGAAAAGGAGAGAGGGGAAGAGGGAAAGAGGGAAAGGGAAATGAGGGAGTTTTGAAATAAAAAATATTGCCAAAAAATGGTGGAAGTTAAAAAAAGAAAGAAAGGGAAGTTTAAAAAAGGAAAAAACAACGATATGTCTATTATCAAAAATCTAATTTTCATATGCTTGATTCTTGTAAGTCTTGATGTTGAAGTAGTGTTTTACCGTCAATATATTGTTTCTTCTCTACAGCACAAGTCTTCATGTTTGGTAGTGTTACACCATTATTACTTTTGAATGGTTTGATGGTAGTTGTATTAGTTTTCTTTTAGTATTTGGAAATGCTTATCTTTGTTGACTTGGTCGATAATTTAAGTATTTGGGCTTGTTGATTGGTGTCTGCTTTTGCGACTAAAAAAGTTGATGGTTGGTTGTGCTTGCATATCAATAGTAACTATCTACTAGTGCTACTGAAACAACATTACTATCCTCACTTGTTCAATGCTTGTTATAGCTGTCTATATTTATTTTGTTGTTTATTGTTATATTTGAGTTTATTCAAAGCTAGATATCTTAGATGTTCCCACTTGAGGGGAAATGCTAAGAGTGTATGAATAAATAAATCTTTTTGTGAATCTTATTATTGGGTTAAGTTAGGATTTCTTATGGGTTTAATTTCACATTTTTTTGTCTGTCATGTTTTTGTTGTCATTGTGTAATCTCTTCCACCAATTTTTATCTTCATGGTTTACTCCAAACATACATTAGTTTTCATTTTTATTGATGTTAATGTCTAGAAGAATGATTGTGCTCTATTTCTAACAAGTTATTTATTCAAAATTTATATAGTCAAGTGTTTTCCCTATGTTGGTACTGATCAATATATTGATCTGCTCTATTAAGAATCCAAGTGATACAAATGAAGCTTTAGACAAGGAAGGCTGGTTCAATACTGGTGACTTAGGTTGGATTGCTCCAAAACATGCAATGGGAAGAAGTTGTCGCTGTGGAGGGATGCTTGTCATTGATGGTCGTGCTAAGGATATTATTGTTCTATCAACAGGTACTTAGTATCCAACTGTCATGACTGATGGAACATGTACGTTTGATACCTAAGCTGTATCATTCCTTTGGGTATTGTGTTATGGTCTTGTTTAGACTTGCCTAATTATACACATTAAATATGGTAACAAATGAAATCTGATAATTAGACTTACACTCAAGGTGTTGTCTTCTTTCTGAATATTCAAATAATTTTTATGAATTTTTAGATTTTCTTGATATTTTTGGGACAATTATGTAGATAATTATCACTAACTAGAAGGTTACAATCAAGATTCTCTGATTGGAATATTGATTAAATTTCATTCACAAACTAATCAAACATTCAAATAATTGATCAAAAAATCTCTTTGACCCAACTAAATTCATGACACATTCTAGAGAAGGCATCCTTCTTGAACACTTCAGCTCCTCTCTTTGATATTCTGTATTGCTTTTGAAACATTCTTTAACTTTTTTTGACATGCCTACTGTCTAGAAGTATTTTGTCAATAGATACAAAGCCATAACATCAATCTACTTATGGAAGAACTGTGCCTGAGAATTCATCCTGAAAGTTCCCATTTCCTTGTCTGTTTGCATGATTCAGGTGAAAATGTTGATCCATTTGAACTTGAGGAAGCTGCACTACGTAGCAGTCTAATTCAACAGATTGTTGTCATTGGTCAGGTAACGTTTGTCTTAAGAGAAACAGGGCTAGCAAAGATTTAATGGCTTCTATGTTTGCTTGTGAATTGTTAGGAAACACCATGAATTTGAAGTTCTAAACTTTGCTGTACATGGGAGTAGTTTAATGTATTTTCCCAAGATTATGAGTCATGTTAGCTTGGGAAGCATACCCATGTCACCTTTAAGCGGTTGTGTCTTGTGTTGTCTACATGTTTGTTTGAATTGGTTTATTATGATATTTGGGGTTCCAGTAGCTGGTGGTCATAAATATTATGTTGCATTTGTTGATGATTATTCTCGAGTTTATTGGCTCTATCTGTTGAAAGACCGCCATAGTATCATTGATGTGTTCAAAAATTTTCTTAATGAAATTCAAAATCAGTTCTTTGCTTGCCTAAAAATTTTGTGTGCTGACAATACTTTTGAATTTATGCAAATTGAATTTCAATCTCTTTGCGCTTCTTTTGGCATTATTTATCAAACTACATGTCCTTATACTTCTCGGTAGAATAGAATCACTAAAAGAAAAAATAGTCATATTCTTGATGTGGCTTGTACTCTAATGCTTTAAATGAAAGTTCTTAAATATCTTTGGTATGATGTTGTCCTTATTGTAACTTATTTGATTAATCGAATGCCATTTACTCCTTTAGGTGGGGTTGTTCCTCTTCAACATCTTTCTCCTGAAAAAGATTTGTTTCCTCTACCTCTTAGTGTGTTTGGTTGTGTTGCCTTTATTCAAAACTTGTCTTTGGGTCTTGATAAATTGTTTCCTCGAGCTACCAAATGTGCCTTTGTGGAATACCCCTGTACGCTGAAAGGCTATCATTTGTTTCATCTTCCTAGCTACAAGTACTACACTTCTATTGATGTTACCTTCTTTGAATTCCAGTTCTATTTTGATTTTGTCTCTAAGTCTGGACTTGATCATGTTTATGATCAGAATCCTTGTTGATCCCTTTACCTAGTCCTGTTGAGGTTGTTGATAATTACGATACTTCTACTATACAACATGGAGATCCTCCTGTGCATGTTACTAGCAATTCACTTCCACTACAGGTATATAGTTGTAGACCATGAACACTCCAATTGGCTCTGGCTCCCTTCGGCTTAGCCCCTCCTGTAGAGCTGCTTGTTTTGCCTAGTTCTCCCCAAGATGATCTACTCATCACCTTATGGAAGGGCACCCACACTTGTACCTAACATCTTTTGTCTCATGTTGTTTCCTATGCTAACCTTGATACTACCTTTCATAGCTTTACTCTCTATTTCTATAGTCTTTACCCAGGAATTATTAGGAAGCTCTCCAAATTCCCTAGTGGAAAGCAGTAATGGATGAGGAGATGACCACCTTACACTCTCGTGGTATGTGGGATTTAGTTCCCTGTCCTATTGGAGTGCATGTAGTCTCTTGCTGATGGGTCTATGCCATCAAATGCAAGCCAGATGGCACCATTGAGCATTATAAGACTCGGTTGGTTGCTCGTGGTTTCTCAAACTTATGGTGTTGATAATTTTGAGACCTTTTCCTTAGTTGCATACCTTAATTCTATATGGGTGCTTTTTGTGGTTGTTAATCAATCTTGGCAGGTTTTCTAGCTCAATGTAAAAAATGCATTTTTATATGGCGATCTTGATGAACAAATACTTATGGAGCAACCTTTAGGTTATGTTGCATAGGGGGAGACTTATGTTTGTACACTTAGAAAGACTATTTATGGCCTCAAGCAAATTCTGAAGGCATGGTTTGAAAAGTTCAGCAAAGTTACGTGGAGTAGTGGTTTTAAGAGTTGTAGAGTTGATCACTCTGTTTTTATGAAAAGGACACTAAAAGGGTGTGTAATTCTTGCAGTCTATGTAAATGATATATTATTAACAAGTAATGATGAAGGGGTCATTAAAGAAACCAAATAGTTTCTTAATAAGCATTTTGCTACAAAGGATATGGGAAAACCAAGATACTTCTTGGGCATTAAGTTTGCATATTCCAATGGAAGTTTGTCCTTATCTTAAAGGAAGTATGTCTTGGACTTATTAAAAGAAACCGGGTTGGAGGGATGTAAATCTGAAGAAACACTAGTTGTGCGAAGTCCCTCCTTTTAGGATCCGACTTCTCCTCAATTAGAAGACCTAGGCAAGTACAATAGATTAGTTGAAAAACTTATATACTTGACTGTTATAAGACTGAACATTACTTATGCAATGAATTTACTTAGTTTATGCATGAGCCTAAAGATGTACATTAGCAAGGAGCACTCTATGTTTTAGCTTTTATTAAACAAGCTCTAGGGAAAGGCCTCTTATACAAGAAACAAGGTCATTTGAAAGTTGAAGGTTTTTCAAATTTTAGGTATGCAAGAGACAAAAATGATAGAAAATCCACCTTAGGTTATTGTATGTATCTTGGAAGTAATCTTGTCACCTGATGTAGCAAAAAATAAAATGTAGTTTCTAAATCAAGTGCAGAAGCAGAGTATCGAGCAATGACACAAACAACATGTGAGATGATGTGATTGAAGTCTCTTCTTCAAGAGTTGGGGTGTGTAGTTAAGGGACCTATGCTTATGCATTGTGTCAATCAAATTGCCATATACATTACAAACAATTCTACTTTCCATGAGAGAGAAAAGTACATTAGAGTTGATTGTCATTTTATCAGAGACAATGTTCTTAGAAAAGTTATATCTACCCCTTATACTAGATTTGAAGATTAACTTGCAAATATTCTTACTAAAGGGCTTGACGCCAAGAGTTTTGCAAATTTATGTAACAAGTTAGGCATGATTGATATATATGTTTCAACTTGAGGGGGAGTGTTAGAGTTTTGGTATTATTAAATATCCATTTATTAGTAAATGGATATTCATTTATGTCTCTTGCTATATATACTTGTAGCTTTTCAACATAATGAGATTAAATTACTTTTTCCTCTTTATCTTTCTCCTCTCAACAATATTTTTCATCTCAAATCAGCAAATACATCCTAGTCTCTCCGGGTGGTCCAAACCAATCCTTTTCCTTGTCTCAAAAAAATCCTAAAAAGTATAGTGTAAACGAAAGAAGGTTACATAACAAAGTAGTTCAATAATCACACCAATAGATAAAAGGCTTATAGGAAAATCAAGAATACAAAGTACATAAACAAGAGTAATCTGGAATGAGGCTTGCACTACCCATTTTCTAGATAAAAGACAAGTGTGGTCATTGGTAATATAAACAAATGTGATATTGGATAATTAGGATAAGTGATCAAATTTCCCGACCATGTAGCTTAATGTTTCAAATCTTAGTATCGTATTGAGGATCGGTCCTCTAAAAAAGGGAAATGTATCGAAGATCGTATTAGTGAAAACATAATAATTCTGTATAAATGATCATAAAACACCAAATTTTAACTTGAACCTTGAGGATAAGATATAATAAGTTACAATAAGTATATAAAAATACTTAGATAAAGTTTTTAGGCAATTATTAAGCATAACATATTAATTAGATAGATATTTAATACTCACATGTACAAGAAAAGTTTTGAATTATTTACAAATAAGTAAAATAAACTCATAATGACAAATGATTTAAAAAGTAAAGGAATTATACATATAGAAATAAATGATTTCATTTTTAATGATTTTAATAATTAAAATCTTATTTAATTATAATATTTTAGAGTAAATTATAAATTTTTATTCTTATAATGTAATCCATATATTTTACATGAAATAATTTAAAAAATTGAACATAAAAATTGTGATAATATAGATGAAATTAATGTTATTTATTAGCAAACATAAATTTTAAAAATATTTTTATTTTTAAATAATTCTACTTTTTTAAAACATAATTTTTTCTTTTTTTCTTTTTTTCTCTTCTTTTAATGTTTTTCTTTTTTAATTTTTCTTTTTCTTTTTTAATTTTTCTTTTTCTTTTCGTTTTTTCTTTTTTTCTTTTCCCATCTCAAGTGTTGCCTGCATGATGTCTCTGACATCTTCCCCAAGCTTCCAATGAAGCTCTGCTGTCGTTGGCCCTCTGCAACTGTGATAGGTGCCGCTACTTCAACAGCGGTTTTTCCGTAGCCAACGATGTCTTTTGAAGCTAAAGGAGGTATCAATGATCCTAGTGAAGGTTGGCAACATCTTTGGCAACTCAAGGCGACGTCTTAACAACAGATCATTCGATTTGTCAATACTGAGTAAATTGATATCAAGGAAAATGGAGTCTGAGATGGATCATCGAAATTTTGATGATCCATCTCGACTTTTGAAACCATGATCATCCTTACCTAGCTAATAAGATTCACATAGAAATAGCTTAAGAGACACCAATGGAATAAATTACTAACGATGGTAACATGAGGGATGACCCAATTGATAATGTCATATGGAGGATGTAGTAGAATACATCACAATCACTAGTCCTTAAGGTATATTGTCACATGTCAACTAATACACACCATTCTTTGTTTACAGTCCAAATCAATCCTCCTCACTATGTAGGTCATAAAATATATAATGGAAAGAGTAAAAGATACAAAGCATGATAATTATTCTATTTTGATACTAATAGATAGAAGATTTATAGTAAAATTGGGAACAAAAAGGACATTATCAAGGGCTAAGTTGGGAGACACATGGACAGGACCTTCCTTACTAACAAGGCACCGATGACTAGCAACAATGATAACAAAATTAATATTTGAAGTGGTGGAAAAAAGGTTTAGAGTTTAAGGACAAGAAAAGGAAAGAAGCTTATAAAACAATAAAGTTGTTTAGTAATGACACTAATAAACAATAAATTAACAGGAAATTGAGGAACATAAATGACATTCTCAAGAGTTATAGTAGATGTAATGGGTGCAGTGTCTTCTCTTGAAATAGAATGATTATGACCATCTGTAAAAGATACAATTTGAATAGAAAACATTTTGTAACCAAACTAGTAAATAGCTATTCCTAGTCATGTGATTGGATAAACCAGAATCGATTACCCAAGTGTCGAAAGAGGTGTTGTGTTAAAGCTTGTGTAATAGAGGAGATCACATGAGCAACAAAGGTAGATTCATTTTGCTAAGCACGAAATATAAAGTACTAATCATAATCTGCCTGTGAGATTTGTATGTACTTAAATGACACTAAAGGAGGACTAATCTTGATCAACGAAGAGGAACCATTTCCTCCTCCTTGAACACTATTTGCTATTCCAGGTGGATGCCCAAGCTTCTACCAGTAACAATCAAAAGGATGATTTTTGTGTTTACAGTGAACAAACGGAATACACACGTGGCCACTGCCTTGCCTACGTCCCTTGTTCCGAGATAAAGAGCCCTAAGTGTTTAATGAAGCAATGAGCAATGGCATCACCAGTTGGCTGGCACAATGCCACGACAGAGATCCAAAGTACTGGACCAAGAGTCGTCCGCAAGGAGGGAATAGTGTCAATGTTGAGAATTTGACCTTGTATTTGAAAGGTGAGGTCCGATCGTAGGCTAGCAAAAAATATGGTGATAACAAACTCCTATCGATAATAGTGTAGAATAGGAAGATCGGTGACAAGAGGTTGGTAAACCTTAAGCTCATCAAGGAGAGCACAAAGCTTATTGTAGTAGGTAAGTCTAGATGATTTTCCTTGTCTGTGAGTGAGATGTTGCTTATAAATAGCACAAATCCGAAAAATATTGTGCTCATTCCCATAGGTAAAGTGAAGAGTATTCCAAACTTGCTTTGTCAGACTTAAACGAGTAATGGAGGGGGCAATGTAGGGTTCAACACTATTGATCATCTAAGAGATCATTGTACAATAAGAAGCGTACCAATCTACATACACCTTGGATTTCATGTTCGTTAGGGGATCTTCTATGGGATGCTGATCTCGCGAGTGGGCAGCAGGAAAGGTTTCGATTGTCCATGAAAAATAGTTATTCTCATTTAACTTCACATTGGTTGCC
Source organism: Amphibolis antarctica (assembly GCA_024699675.1). Classification (NCBI taxonomy): domain Eukaryota; kingdom Viridiplantae; phylum Streptophyta; class Magnoliopsida; order Alismatales; family Cymodoceaceae; genus Amphibolis; species Amphibolis antarctica. The sequence continues at coordinate 46,436 of JAMKPZ010000317.1, forward strand.
ACAAGCTCGAATGTCTAAGAATCCCTTGTGGGAGTGGACTCCATTGCAAGGACAGTGTGAGAAAGAGAGGGAGCAAATGTGCAGATTGAGAGTTGACATTAGGTTGAGAGTTGATGTTGGGAGTCAACTTAGAGGGAGTTGTCTTCAAAGGACGCGTGCAGATTGGACACACGTTGGAGAGCCATTAGAGGATGCATGCAGACTAGTTGCAAGGGCAACCAATGTGGATGAGCGGTAGCAACTTCAAGAGATGTTGTCGATAGAGATGGGTGTCGATGAACACGTATTTGCAAAATGGATGAATAGGTAATGGAGGTAGTGACATTAATGCAAAACGGAAGAAGAAGATGCATTGGTGGAAGAGTGTTGTCGATGGAGGAGAAGGATGTGGAAGGTGGGCTGTTGAGGTTAAACCTTAAAATTACCTTTGATACCAACTTAAATTAGGGATTTAGGGAAAACCAAGGAGATCATTTTCCATTGATAATTGGTAAATATATTCAAAGTGTATATGGATCCCTAGGATCTGATTACCCATTTACATGATTTACATATAATATTTAACACAATTAAAACATTAATAACGATTAAAATGTTTATAATAGAATGCACAAAAATATACTAAACAGTTGTATTCTACTTAAGAGATCATTAATATCCAGCTAGGTTGTCTGGTAGAGGCTTCTCAAATTTATCCCAACATTTATAGGAAGGATGATTCAATTTGCCACATTGATCACAAGGACTCTTTACATGCCCTCAATGCTTGCCTTTCGTGGGTTTAAGCTTGAAGCCTTTCCTTGTACTAACCATGGCTGACAGATCTAAAGGAGATGGTGATTTTGTTGGAGGCATTGCTGTGAAGACATACAATGCAAGAAAGAGTCAAGTGAAGGGTGGGAACTGTATCAGCACCTAAAGCCTATCCATGAATTTGATTGGCTAGCTCAGACTGCAGATCAATGAGGATGACGGTCACAACTAACTCTTCTCAATGTTGCTTCATTTTTTATATTGCTGCAAAAAATGACTAATAAAGTTCAAGTTCATCAAGCAAGCACCGCAATGTACTACGAAATGGATGGGTTATGTAATCCCCTTGTTTTTGCATTAATAGTTGTTCATAAATCTCATAGACTCTAACAATATTTTTTTCATTGTCATGTACCATGTAGTAAATCTCTAATAGTTTTAACTGGTTTGACACTCACCTTTGAGTTAGCATCATCTTCCTTCATGCTATTCAGGTACCATGAAATAACAACTTTGTCTTCTACTTGCCACTCAACATATTGCACATCTTTTAGGAGAATCTATAATATGTTGAAGTTACCAGTGTGCTACTAAAAAATGTTCAAAAGTCTGTGTCCAGACAATGTAATTTTTGCCATTGTGCCAGATGGAAGTTCCTATTAATCCTTTTGTCTAGAGATCTCTGGAGGCCATTTTAACAATCCACAATCCTGGAAGCCCAAATGAGAGAGAACAGATAGGTAGCATAGCACAAAGATGAACATGAATGACACAGATCTGTGATTGAGGATGCCTTTATCCAATGAATTGAATAGCCACAAATGGGCAATTGATGGTGGGCTATAGGCCACCAGCTGAGCTACATAGGAGTAGGAAGGAATTAACTATACCAGCCGACTAGAAGACAAGGACCAGAATGAGTTGTGTTGGACCATTTTAGTGCGATAACATGCTAAACTGAAGACAACGATCCAAGCTGAAGAGTTGGTGATTGGGGAAAAAGGGAGCAGGAGGCAATGCAAGATGGGTGGTGAGTAGTGTGCTGACAGAAGGGGGAGCAGTAGCAAGCAGGTGGGAAAGGCAGGCAACAGATAGGTGGGAGAGGGAAAAATTGGGTGAGCAATAGGTGAGAGAAGGTGAGTAGTAGAAATGTGTGGATGAACGATGGTCCTAGAGCTTGAGAGGCTCTAGTACCATGTTCAATGAAATGAGGAAAAATTGGAAAACATTTATTCTCCAATAGGATTACAAATAGATATATATAGTGGGCCCAATTATAAAAATGAATTAACTCTAACAGAGCTCTTAGTATTTTGCATTCATCCTTGTTTTTCTTTAGAATATAAACTAGAGTAACGAAGAAATTCAAAATGTAACATACCTCTTTTTAGAGAAAGTTCCGATTTTGGGAATTGCATCCCAATGATCCTTAACCTGGAGGCTCTATTACTGGGATTGCACATTTTACTGCAATATGGGCTCATAATATTAGATGATATAGAAAATTCACAAATTTCTTTGTTAAGGTTGAAATATTTCTGTGGTATCTTGAATTTTGTGTTTGAACGAATTAGTATTCTTATCAATGGTGGATTGTGCAGTTGGTCCTCTCTACCATGGTATCAAGTTTAGATTTAAGAAAATGTCAATGCCAAAAATTTATATGATTTTCCTATTTATAATTTATTATAACATTAGGAGTTGCTGACTCTCTTTCTAGGATCAGCGTCGTGTTGGTGCTTTGATTGTTCCAGACCAAGAGGAGCTTGTATTAGCTGCAAGAAAACTTGCTACTGAAGTAAGCAATGGACCAAGCGAGCAAGGGACATATGTGGTGATGAAACTGTTGCGTGATGAACTGACGCATTGGTATGTCTTGTATGGCAAACAATCAAAATGCTTTTATCATATATGGTCCAGAGACTTGTGGGAAATCAAGCATCAATTTTTAACGGCATAATTCTTGGTTCATTTTTATGTCCAACGCTAAAAGCATTTTCATGTTGCAGGACATCGGGATGCTCCTTCCAAATCGGTCCATTTCTTGTTCTGGAAGAGCCATTTACAGTAATTTCATCATTGCTGAGATTTTATTGTTTGTAAAGTCAGCAGCAAAGATGGTATAAAACCACGTCAAATCGATGCTTGTTTTCTTGCAGATTGACAATGGCTTGATGACCCCCACCATGAAGGTAAGAAGAGACAAGATCGCAGCTTTCTACAGCAAAAAGATTGCCGATCTCTTCAAGTAGGAAAATGGTGTTCAAGTCTTCCCACACGTCTTCTGCCCATGAAGATCAGAATCGTGAGCAATGATGCAGAAACTTACTTCTCATGCTTTATTATTCGCCCGACGTAATGTACGAGGATACAAGAAAATATTTGCATACAACACAGATGTGGTGGCGTACTTGTCCACGCTCCAGATGTCTCTTGTATATAACGTGCTATTCTCAAATTTCGACAATACCTTTTTTTTTTGTGACAATACCATTGACCAGACTCTTCTTATACATGAGAAAATGTTCTCTTGTAATATCATTAGAGTTATTTTTCTAATAATATTTTAATTCAATAATCTAGATTAAATTTAGATTATCTACCGCTGTCATGACCCATGTAACCTTTCATTGCATGAGGTGCTCGTGGTGGCAAAGGACTATGCCACCTTATACGAGGTAAATGTCAAGTGGTTGGGATATGTTGTCTTCATTGAATGTCTACTTCACGTCAGATGGTCTGTGTACAGATACGGATCTAAGGTACATCTGATTATATATATATATAAAGTGATTTAAAGTTGAGTATCATTAAAAAAAAGTAACTTGATTGGTGCTACTAAATTGATGCATTGTCTAATTGTTCCTTTGTTTTTGTATAAAACACCATGTCAAATGTTTTGGTGTGGGCTTTGATGATATATACGACGGTGTGATGCAAAATCGAAGGAACGAGAAGAGGTTGCATCCACTCATCAATCTATCTCGTGTTTTTTTCGGTTCAACGTCATGTTAAGTATGTGTTTGGAAATAGAAAGTTTTAATTTTTCGTAAATTTTTGTATATCATCGAGTTACTATAAAAACTTTAATATACAAAATCTTATTTTACAATAGGTTTCAATCTTCTAATGGTACTAATGCAAATCAATTTTATAAATATCCAAACTTAAGTTATTTTTAGGCTTCTCTAGGTATAATAGCTTAAAAAATGTATAACAATTATAAGTTATTTTCTAAATTCTAGATAAATATATATTTTTAAGGGAAGTAATACTCTAGTGTATCATTAAACTGTATGTCATTTTCAACGATTTACATTAAATCTAATTAATTATACAAAATAATTATATGCATCATGTGTTTATAACTTTTTCTTTATATGCAATATTCTAATGAATAGTATTTTGATATAGTTAGCTAAATTTAATTTAAATTATTCAAAAATAATACTACTGATACTTTAGTGGTATCATTAAAAAATTCGTTCCATGTTTTTAATTATTTATAATAAAAAATTATAAATATATATATATATATATATATTAAATATTTATAAATATTAATTTTATATTAAATATTGAGAAATAAAAATAAATTATTTTTAGCTTCTCTGCGTACGCATCAACGCCCGTCTCACTGGAGAAATGAAGAGCGATGAAATAACAGACACGAAGCGGCGGAGCCTGATCTGTCGCCGGACGGACGAGGTCCTCCTGCTTCCCCCCGAAGTGCATCTCTTTCCGATGATCAGTCGTACACAACGGAAGCCGATTCACGAGTACTAGATCCAGATCCGCCTTCCCTGCCCCGAGGACACCCGTTCTATGCCCTAAACCAGGGAGTCGGGGGGCAAGAGGAGGGGGGAGAATGGAGCAGCTGAAGACGATAGGGCGGGAGCTGGCGAAGGGGTCGCAGGGCGGGTGGGGGCAGTCGAAGGAATTCGTCGACCTGGTGAAGTCGATCGGCTGTTGATCTTCTATCGTCTAACATGCTATCAAAGTTTGTTTTTCCATCAATCTATTACATTGAAGGAATTCATATTTGAATATTCATTCCATAGATATTGATGATTGATGGTGTTAAAGAAATTTATTTCATTCTTAGAAATTATAATACGTGAAGAATGACTTGGATTTCTAATAGATGGAATATCTACATCTTCTTCATCTTGAGTTTCTAATAATACTTATAATGTCATTCTCATATGCGATGATGATAATGATGATGATGATGCCTTAGTTGAGGTTACATTGTCTTAAAATTTTTTTATTGATGTCTAATATAAGTGGAATTCTTTATATTTATTGTAGAAAGTTGTTTACCATATAAAGAATCAATAAAATCTTATTGTAATAGATGGTTATTTGATTATAACAAAAAATTAACAAATGATTTTAAAATTGTTGAATGTTTTGTTGAATTTTTAAAACTTTTTTATAATGCAACTATTAGATTATTAGGTTTTTATAATATCGACAGACTCTTGTAGGTGTCACAGACGCGAGCGATGCCTTGGTTCACACCATACATCGCATGGAGAGTGTCCAAATGCGGTGAGCAAGCTAGAGATCGTTTGGGCAATGGGCCCATCGATGTTGTTAATCAACCATGAGATGATCGCGAAGTCGACAACATGCCAATCCACATATTCCGTGCACTTCATCTCTAGAGGATCGTTTGTCAAGTGGGTCTTGCGCATCTAGGAGACAACGAAGGACTCAAAGGCACTTGCCTAATAATGATAGTTGTGCTCGGTAAGTTTCACCCCCATGACCTTGCCAACCCACAATGACGAGAAAAAAAAATTGAGGTTAACAAGCCGTTGGTGGAGGTTAAGAGGGATTAGGGTTAACCTAATTCTGATATCAAGTTGAAAGTAATGAGTGTATTGCTAATCATAAGGTGTACAAGAAATATATATACCGACTAAATAGGTAAACGGATCTATACACTAATCATCCTATCCAACAGAATTAAACACTTTTAATTCTACTAATCATCAATACTTATGGTATCAATTTCCTAATTTAAATGAATTTAATATATTAGATTGGTAGAAAAGAAATAGTATGATATTTTCTATATTATCATTAATGGTTAAAAATTTATTAATAATTCTAGTGTCTTCAGTAGCTTGTGAATAGGTTTTCAATATTAGTGAAAACGTGCTTAATAATCAAAAATTTAGGTTAAAAAAAGATATATTAGAAACATTAATATGTGTAAAAGATTGAGAGCTTATTCAACATCGTGAATAAGATCAAATAAATGATTGGATAAATGAATTCAGTAAAATGTATATTTAAAATGTAAACTTTAACGAATGTAGTTTTTTTTTTTCAAAATTGTAAATTGTCAAAATGTAATTATGAAAAAGTGTAAATTTATTTTTATGTAATTTACTAAATTATTATGCATTGTAATTTTTACTTTTTTAAAACTTTGTAAATTGGTTATGAAAGTAACCTTTGTAAATTTTTAATAAATAAAAAAATTTACTTTTGTAAAGTTGCATACTTGCACACATTGTATGTAGTTTGATGATTTAAGTTTATTAATGAATAATAAATAGTTGGACTTGGCTAATTGAGGTTCAATTTTCAAATCTAACCTTTAACTATACATATAAATTTATAAATTATATTCTTCAAAATAAGTTAAAAAAAATTAAAACCCTGTCGGACTAGGCCAGCCCAGCTTGGCACAGTCAGCGGTCAACGGCACAAACACGACCAGGTCGTGCCCAAGGGCTGTGGGCTGGCTGACTTGGCATGGCCTGGCACAACACTAAAATTTCAGGCCATACCGGCCTAACACGGCTCATTGACATGTATAAGTGGATGACTATGACCCTGATGTGCAACCAAACCTTAGGATGCTATTTCCTCCTAGGCATTTTGGAATCTTGAATTTCTCTGCTGTAGTCTTCTTTTTTCTGTGGTCTGATGCTTTATTTTGTCTTTACATTCAATTGAATTCTGCTTTGATATAATAGTGCAGATTTATATTTCATTTCCAATTTTACTTGATGATAATTGTAAAAAAATATCATGTCAGCCATATATCAAGTTTTCCTTGATCATAGTGCCTGCTTAGATGTGTCTTTAAACTTCTACTGCAGGTGGACAAAAACCTCCATTTCCTAAACTCTTGTACAGCAGTCTTTAGAGAACGGGGCCAATCCATACATACCCAAGAATGAGCAAGCTGATATGTTCGATTGCAACTTCAAAAATCCAAACCTTCTGCTCATGCTCTCCGGTTTGAGGCTTATGAGCTCCCAAAGCCTTCACCCATGACAGCATCAATCCCAGTTGCTTCTGTATCTGATCTGGTTCCAGTCTCTGAGCCAATTTATTCCAATGAAACCATACAGCCATCAATGTTGCCAATCACGACTGATATGTTGTGTACTGATGTTGGAGTTAAATTGCGTCTTGGTGGTGTTCAAAAGAAATGGGGCAAGCCAGTGTATTCATCCTCTTCATTCTCATCAAGTTCAAATTCAAATGATCGGAAGGCAGCAAATGGTGTCACAAATATTGATGATGTTGGACCAGCAAGCTCATCTACACAAGATCTTCCATACAATTTGAGGAAACCGCAAGATCAAATATCAGAAGAAAAGCAACGTCTGGCCGCATCTTTATTTGGTACATCACCACCTAAATCCAAAAGAAAAGCAGGATCTACCCGTAAGATCCACTTTCATGAGGAAAAACCTACTGTTACAGGAAAAAGTGTTGTGTTTACCGAGTCTTCCCAAGAAAAGACAACAGCCGTCCACCGCACCTGTGGATTTGCTTGATTTGGGTGAACCAACTCTAGAAGGTTCTCCAACAAGTTCTGATCCAAGAGATCCGTTCGATCAACTGGAAGGACTACTTGGTCCAACTGCAGCTGTGTCGTCTGCAAACCCTAATTCAGTGACTATTACAAAGCCACCTGATCTTTTGGGCCTGAACATGGATGCACCAATAATGGACACGACCAGTAGTTCTGCAAGTCCTGCTGTTATCAACATTCCTGCTTCTAGCAATGGTTACCAAGAAGGCAAGACAGTGACTGACAGTGGCGCGCACTGAGGAAGGGCCCAGACACTAAAGCCTCCTTGGAGAAGTTTGCCACTGCAAGGCAGGTGGGTGTGACGCCATCAGGTGAAAACCCCAACTTGTTTAGAGACTTGCTTGGCTAAGCTTGACGGGTTGATTCAGCACTACAAATCTCGGCAATGGAACAAGAAATCCTCCATTGTTCTCCCCTTCCAACCTCTTTTGCCGTAGCCCAAGGTGAATCTTGATTGTTTTAGCCACAGGACAGGGTTGCTTGAGGGAATGGCGGGTGTCTCAACTAAAAGTAACATTCATCTCCATACGTGGCAGGTTAGTTCCATAGAGATATATATATATATAATTGATGCCTCCGTGTAACTCATATTGTCGGTGATAAATCTTGGATTTCATGTCTTAATTATTCTTGTACAGAAATTGCCATTTTTATAGAAAAATAGCCTTAAGGTGATTTTTCTTTTCCAAATCGACTTCATATGTCTATATGCATGTCTGCCCTTCTTTATTGCCCTTGTTCCAGTGATGTCTTTTTTTTTCTAATATTAGTGATATTTTTGCTTGGTGAGTTTGAATTCAGCACTTTCTTTCTGTCTCTTAAAACATAAGAAAAAAATCAACTGTGTTATCCTTGTTTCAGGGAAAAGAAAGTGCTGGACCATAAGAAATGTTGCTCGTGGTTAAATCCTGGTTTCCTTGAGCTTATTGCTGGACCATTTCAAGGTGCAGAAACGCCTCATGGGAGTCAATCACATGGGGTTGAAGTATTATCATCTAGGTATATTATCAAGGAACGGAGATGATTTGGTTGTGTTGAAATATTATCAAAGCATGAATCTTGCTGTTGTTGGTATTTGGAAAATCACTCATCTAGGTATGTTACAAACTTGAAGTAATCATCACTGCATTGCATGACAATTTCTTGCATGGTATGTGAAATGTATGTGAAGTAGTAGGTGCTGGTATGGAAAATGCTATAGAATAAATCATGGAAAACGTTATAGAATAAATGACCAGGATGCTGGAATCTGGAATGTTATTTGTACTGAGAAGGTAAAGTGAGGCCAAAACCTCATGGAAGAAGAAAAATAGAGTTGTGAGAATCTTTTTACATCTTAAGGTTTGGAGTTTAAATCTTTACCAGGCTCTGTATGTATTTTGTAGGTTCACAATTGTCTCTTGGTTTTGACATTTATTAATAAAAAAAATCAGCCTGATGGGAGCCCACTTAGTTTAAATAAAATACGTAAAAAACAAGAACAGATGACTTGGGACTGTCCGACGTCCGGACACAACAATGTGAGGATAACAATGTCTTTGTAATGACAATTCAAAACCGAACGCGTCTGTTTTTGTTTTTAATTGTGTTAGAACTGTATGGTAAAAGTTGTAAGATGAAAATGAAGGCCAATAGGTCTAAATTTTGTTTTTCAATAGTTTAAACTGAATAAAGAAAAATACATATATTGTAATGTAATATCTTTGATTATTGACTTTCAAAAAGACATTTTGACTATTGAGATTATTTTACGAGTGTGTTAAGGTTGTATTAATAAAATATAGTTGAAATCCATAATAAGCTTGAGTAGTATTTTTCTAGGTAAAAATTTGAACCTAAAAACTTAGGTTTCATTTAATTTTAGTTTCTAAAATTATTTTTAATGTTATTATTATTATATAGATTTTAACATATAAATTTTTATTATCTAAATTATTATATAATTTTAACTTTAATTCTATTTAATTTTAGAAATTAAAAAAAGGTTATTCTCAAACGCACATTTGGAGTCTTAAAAAAGGTCTTATAGATATCACTTTAGTGATTTTGACTATCAGTTTAAATATTTATTTTTTTATTTCTTTAAAATGGTTTATAAATTACAACTTTAAAATAAATATAAACATTAAAAGTAATATTTTAATGATTAAGAGATTTCTTATTAAACTTACGATCTCATCTTTGAAATTCTATTTGAATTAAAACTCCATTAGATTTCTTAAAATAATAATTAAAAAAAACACGCCTTTTGTTTGGAGTGAGTTTCAGTAACTTTGAGAATTAAATAAGTTGAAGTTAGTAAAATAAATGAAATTGGAATTGTATAGTAATTAAGATGATGAAAATTTATATATTTTAAATTTACATGATAATAATAATGTTAAAAGTTTATATAAAATTAAAATTAAAATTAAAATATTGAATGCCATAAACACCCGATTGTTTTCACGAGTAAACAGCAGATTGTGGTGTTTGCGTAGAGCTGCTGCTGCTACTGTACTCTAGGGATGCATCCTCCGCCTTCTTCCGGAGCAAATGGATCTAGCGGTTGCTGCGCTCATGGGAATGGCCCAGGCTACGGAACACCAATCGAGGCCATGTCTGGCCCCAGGGAGAAGCTCCTCTATGTCACTTGTATCTACAATGGTAGTGATCAGCAATCCATTGCTCAGATTCATGCACATTTCTTTTCTTCTTTTCTTCTTTTTCTGTTTTCACAATTTCTTCCCAGATCCACCGAAACTTAATAATTCCTGAGTTAGGATTGCGAATGATGTCCTTGCTGTATTCTGATCCCCCCACACCATTTTTCCGGAAGTCTTTGTTCATGAGATACCTAAAGGAATCCATCTAGGGCGCTCATTGTTGATCGTCGGCGAAGGTTTTCCGGCGACGTTTGAGGGCTCCGCGAAGGTGGTGGAAGAGATAGTGTCTTTTTGTTTATGGATTCAAATTACTTTTTCATTTTCAAATTTTTCCCATTAATAATATTTGGCCAAATATCATTTATTTATATATTAATGTCTGATAAAACCTTTACTTTTCCAGTGGTACCACCTCCTACACTCATTTCCCTAATCAGGTGAATCTACTTGATTTTTTCGGGGGTTAGATCGTGGACTATAGAAGGGTGGCGGTTTTTTTTTTTGGTTGAAGTTGTGCACTGCAAATGGGATCATCTGTGACTCTCGAGTATGTGAATCTGATTTAATAACGATGGGTTCGTATTAAAGCCTGCCTGTTATTGTACTAGGGAGTGGAAAAGAGAAACCTGACTATCTGGGCACGATAGATGTTGATCCGTCCTCCTCCACCTATTCCCAAGTTGTCCACAGGCTTCCCGTAACTCATTTGGGTGATGAGTTGCACCATACTGGCTGGAATGCTTGCAGCTCATGCCATGGAGATCCATCTGTCACCAGGCGTTTCTTAATTTTGCCATCACTTCTGTAAGCGTTTCAGTTTGTTCCTTTTTGTGTGTGTGTGTGTTTCTTATTGGATGATTGTTTTTGTCTCAATTTGATTGTAAACAGTACAGGAGGACTGAATTTCTTTTGTAGAAAAGCATTTAGCATTTATTTAAGTATTTGATTCGCTAAGAGTCTGTTCATGTTGGTTTGAAATTTGTCTCTAGTCAAAAACAAATGATATCTTAGATTACTGTTTTCAATGTTTTTATCAATGGGCTAGTTGGGAATTCTAGCCTATGTTATAATGTATGGTGTGCAAAAGAGATTAGTTTCTCACATGGTATATGTTTGCTTCTGTGGAAGTACTTAAACCTTTTGTTTCCTGCTACAATTTGGTATTTTACAACAAGAATTCTGTTCCTTGTTCCACCAAAAAAAGTTACACTCATAAATGTTATGGATGATACTTTTCTGAAGCTTTCATTAAATTTTCAGGGTCTCAATTGTGCCATTTTGAGATCTTAAAATGTCATTACAATAGAACAACTTCATGCAGTCAAGCTATGACTTGGATTGTTGTTATTTGTTACAAATGATTTACTGCAATATGTCATCTTACACCATTCGCTAGATAACTTACCATTAATGTTTTTAGCTCAAGCCGGATTTACATAGTTGACACAACTACAAATCCTAGAGCTCCATCATTACATAAAGTGGTTGAACCAGAAGATATCTTAGCCAAAACTGGTCTAGCATTTCCGCACACCTCTCACTGCTTAGCATCTGGTGATATTATGATATCATGCCTTGGAGACAAGGAGGGGAATGCCAAAGGGCTCGGGTTCCTTTTGCTCGATTCAGATTTCAAAGTGAAAGGGAGGTAATGCTTTTGCATTCACTTTTCTTCCGATAAAGCACCTTATTGTGTCTGTTCTGTAAGAGAATTTCTTTAATACCAAAGTTTCACCATAGAGCCTGAGGCACTAATGCTTTTGGCCAATTGATGGTTCAGAAGCATTCCAATATCGTTTGTAGTTTGCATAAGGTTTTACATCTCTAACTTGTTCATTAGCCAATGGCAATGGTAAAACATGTGTTTACAGATATGATCACATTTCGATTAACAAATGTCCTTCCTAAGGTCAGAATTTAACAAATATCACCATAGTTCAATTAATTTGATGTTTTTGTATTCTATGCCTTCATGGGAAAAGCTTAAGGATCGGCCATAGAGCCCAATGTCAAATCCATTCGTTATCAGTTTTTATTGGATTAACATGGCTTATTCCTCTGGAATGCAGATTCACATTTTTAAAATACAACACAAACCCCTACAGAATGTTTTCATGTTCATTGTTCTCAAATTTCATTTCTGCTTGTTTATCCTCCTTTCCATTGACAAAAGTCCATCTACTCTGGTTGTTTTGAAAGATGGGAAAAACCTGGTCATGGCCCTCTATTTGGTTATGATTTCTGGTACCAGCCTTGGCACAAGACCATGGTTAGCACATCATGGGGAGCTCCAGCGGCTTTTAGGGATGGTTTTGATCTTCAGCATGTCACCAGTGGTTTGTATGGTAGGCATTTGTATGTGTATAGTTGGCCTGGTGGTGAAATAAAACAGACCTTGGATCTTGGTGACACAGGATTAATACCCTTGGAGGTTGGCATCTAAAATAATGATCAATCAATTATTCAAGAATCCAGCTTCTGTGTCTGATGCAATTCTATGTTATCACAGATTCGTTTTCTCCATGATCCTTCAAAGGATGTTGGCTTTGTAGGATGTGCATTGTCAAGTAACATGGTCAGATTTTCCAAGTCTTCCAATGGATCGTGGATACATGAGGTGTGCCCATGATGGGTTTGATTCCGTTCTTCTCTTCTTCTGTCATCATCATTTCAACCCTGGTTGATGCAATGCCACCTTCACATCTGCAGGTTGTGATTTCAGTGGAACCACTTAAAGTCAAGAATTGGATCCTTCCAGAAATGCCTGGCTTGATTACAGATTTCCTTATTTCTCTCGACGACCGCTTCCTCTATTTTGTTAATTGGTTACATGGTGATGTCAGGCAATACAACATCGAGGACACCAAGAAGCCTGTCTTGACAGGCCAAGTATGGGTTGGTGGACTCATTCAAAAAGGAAGTGATGTCGTTGCCATGCTTGAAGATGGGATAGAAAGGCAATTTGATGTTCCCAGCGTCAAGGTAAATGCATCTCTTCAAATGCCAATTACATCTTATGCTGGGTTAAATTGTTTGGGTATAGGTTTTGACATCTGAACTAAGAAGAATCATCTATGGTTGGAATCTGAATCAAACATTAAAAAAACGAAATAAACTGAACAGAAAAACTGTCAGAATCAGCTATTATCAAAAATCTTTAAGAAGTCAAGAGTTGAAGAAGTAAATGAGCTTCTAATTAGAAACCAGATTCTACAGAAATTAGAAACCTAAATCAAACAACCTTATTCTCTTCATCTTAATGTATTTATATGAATGTGAAACATACCATGAGCATGATCTCACAAAAGTTTTTTCCATGTTTCTTCAGGGAAATCGGCTCCGAGGAGGCCCACAGATGATTCAGCTGAGCTTGGATGGCAAGAGGTTGTATGTCACCAACTCTCTCTTCAGTGCTTGGGATCGCCAGTTCTACCCAGAGATGTTGGAGAAAGGTTCGCATATGTTGCAGATTGATGTGGACAGCAATGAGGGTGGGCTGTCCATAAATCCAAACTTCTTTGTTGACTTTGGCATGGAACCAGAGGGACCATCTCTTGCTCATGAGATGAGGTATCCAGGAGGTGACTGCACTTCTGATATTTGGATGTAAAGATGCAGGGTCTTAGGTCTCATCCGTGTCACTGGAATCACCACCAATAAGCATGTCCAGCAGCACCAGAATGTTCATTAGGACGGACCCAACGTGTGATACTGTGATAGTGCAATATGAAATTATGCAACAGACTTTTTAATGGGCCGTTGTCTGGGCCCAGTGTTTTACAGTCCAGTCCAAGTTAGGGAGTATTTAAGGTGTTAGGGTTTTGCTTGTGGGGTTTGTGTCTTGATTTTGTTATTGTACGGTGTTAGAGTAACTGCCACTCGAAGGCAGAGGAGTTTTTGTGTGTTGTTTCAATTTTAGTTCAATCAATCTTTCATCATTGGTCCTAAAAGAAATTCTCGTTACAATCTCCAATCAAGTTCGTCACATGTGGTATTAGAGCCAGCAACGATGGCGCACACCTTGCCTCAGTCGAATCACATGGAGATGGCTAGAACGTCAGAGCCATCGCTGGTTGATCTGATTCACTAGATCGATGCCAAAATGGAGAGCCGGTTGAACTTGCTGGAGACGCGATTGGAAGCATTGTTGAGATCGGCCCCTCTTTAGACGGGAAGTTCATCAGAGACGGGAGGAGGAGGAGCCGAGTCGACGGGGGGAGGCTCACAAGCGGTGTCACACATGAAGTTTGACTTTCCGTGGTTCGACAGCATGGAAGATCCGAACGATTGGGCACATTCCATTGAGAAGATCCTGTCGTACAACCGGGTGGATGTCGATGAATGGGTGGCGGTGGCGAACATCGACCTCCATGGGCTGGTTGATCGATGGTTCAAGGGCTTCGCGACGAGCAGGGGCCGAATCTCTTGGGGGGGAGTTCGTCAAAGCCCTGTTGGCTCGTTTTGGCCAAGACCCCCTGCGAAACTACAAAGAGGGACAGGGACAGTTGCCACGTACCTCAACGTGTTCGATGAGTTGGCAACGCAGGTGATCGATCTGTCGGAGGATAGCTTGGTGCAGTGCTTCGTCGACGGTCTACGACAAGATTTGAGGATGGACATGAAGTGCTTTCAACCGATCGACCTTTCCATGGTAGTGGCATTGGTGAAGATGCAAGAATCTCGAGTGGTGGAATGTGCGCGTTATTTTGCACCGTCAGGCAATCGCGGAGGCCTCGAGGGTCCATGGCGACAGGGAGGAGGCGGCAACGCAGGAAATCGAGCGACGATTGTGCAAGGGACCTCCGGTGTGCAAACCTTGAACGAGGGAAATGGGGCTCAAGTAGCACTGTCGGGTCCACCTTGTGTCATGGGAAACATAGGGGGCACGGGGAGACAATTCAGGTGATGCGTTTGTCCCGTGAAGAAGAACAACAAAGACAAGAACATGGTCTCTACTTTAGATGCAACGAGGAGTTCCACTGAAATCACGTTTGTAGAAACAAAATGTTGTACCTCCTACAAGGAGATGAGTCGAATGGAGAAGAGGAAAACGTGGAATAGATCGAAACACCGGCTGAAGAAATACCCATTGTGGCTAATGGCAATGATCCATCGATGCATATCATCTTGCATGCTGTAACAAGAGGAGACAAACCCAACATACTATGCTTGCAGGGCACATGTGCAAGGAAGGGGGTCACCGTGACAATAGATGGAGAGAGTACTGACAACTTTGTTAACAGATCTTCCCTCCCAAAACTCAAACTGCCGGTGACAAATAGAAGTGGTTGGAGGGTGGAGTTAGCTTTAGGGTCATTTATTAAATGTGATGGGTATTGCCCGAACGTGAAGCTAACAGTTGAAGGAACTCCAATTGTGTCATATCTCTATGTGGTCCAGTTGGAGAGCAACGATATCATCATAGGAAGACATTGGCTCAAGTCAAGGGAAAGCAACGATTTGATTACACCAGAGAGTACAAATCAAGAGTTAGCAACAAGGAAGCTGATGCATTGTCACGACAGGAACACCAAGAAGAGGGAGGGTGCCATGCCATCACATTTGTGACTCCCATTTGGTTCCAACAAATAAAGAAAACTCATCAACAATCAGCAAGGGGTGTGTGGAAGGTAGGCCAACTCAATCCAAACAAGTACCATTTAATTGATGATGTGTTGTTTTACAAGGGGTGTGTGGTGATCACTGATGAGAAACCCCTATGATTGAAATTGTTGAAAGAATTTCATGACACTCTCGTGGCAAGACATTCAAGTTTTGAAAAAAGCACCCAACGCATGAAGCCAAATGTGTATTGGAAGGGATGGCGTAGGGACTTAAAGGCCGACATAAAGGAATGTGATGTGTACCAAAGGATCAAGTACAACAACATCACACCTACAGGGTTACTTGAGCCACTTCAGATACCAAATCAAGGATGGACCAACTTAAGCATGGATTTCATTGATGGGCTACCGTCTTCCAAGGGCCATACTTGCATATTGGTGGTGGTGGATCGGTTCACTAAATATGGGCACTTCTTTCCCCTTAAACACCCATATACCGCCAGAGATGTTGCTCATGTTTTCATTGGAGTGGTCAAACTGGATGGTGTTCCACGTTCGATCGTGATCCGATGTTCACTAGTTCTTTTTGGCAGGGATTGGTCGATGTGTGCCCAAGGCTCCTAGTTGTGCATGTCATATGCTTATCACTTGTAGATAGACAGTCAAACAGAGAATCTTAACTATACACTAGTGACATATTTGTGTTGTTTCACATTTCATCATCCACATGAGTGGGGAAGATGGCTGGCATGGGCTGAATTCTGATACAACACTATGGTCCACGGTTCCACGGGTTTGTCTCCATTTGAGGCACTTTATGGTTGTAAACCACCCACTCCACTCGCTTATGTTCCAGACACCACAAAGGTGGCAGCCATCGATGATGACTTAAGAGATCGGGAGGCAATCTCTCAGAAGCTGCATCACAATTTGGAAAGGGCTCGAAACCGAATGAAGACCCTTGCAGATCGACACCACCATGAGGAGCAGTTTGAGGTGGGTGATTGGGTTTTCCTAAAACTACAACTCTATCGCCAGCATAGCATTGCTGCACAATGTCTACAAAAGTTGGTAGCCCAATTCCATGGTCCCTTCCAGGTGGAGGCACATGTGGGCAAAGTAGCATATCGTCTTGCACTACTGATAGGTTCCCACATCCACCCTGTCTTTCATGTGTCCCAGTTATGCAAGAAGGTCGGGCTTATCACTCATGTCATCAACTCGGAGGTACCAATACTTGATCTAGTAGTGAACAGGGTACCAATCAAAATCTTGGAGCACCACATGGTAAAGCGTGGAGGACAAGCCATCACTCGTATTCGGTTTCAATGGTCCAAAGAGGATGAGGCCTCAGCCACATGGGAGGATTATTACAAGTTTCTGTAGCAGTTTCCCGACCTTGAGGACGAGGTCTCTCTTCTACCGTGGGGGTAATATATGCAACAGACTTTTTAATGGGCCGTTGTCTGGGCCCAGTGCTTTATAGTCCAATTCGAGTTGGGAAGTATTTAAGGTGTTAGGGTTTTGCTTGAGGGGTTTGTTTCTTGATTTTGTTATTGTATGGTGTTGGAGTGACTGCCACGTACTCGAAGGTAGAGGAGTTCTTGTGTGTTGTTTCAATTTCAATTCAATCAATCTTTCATCATTGGTCCTGAAAGAAATTCCCGTTACAATCTCTGATCAAGTTCGTCACAAATTATCACCCCAACTCAAATAATTTTCCACTCTTACAAGTATTTGGCAACATCCATGCAATGCCAACAATATGTAATTATCTTTGGTACGTAAATAAGCTGGGTAAAAATAATTATCTTTGGGTTGTGGCCTGTGGATGAGTAAGAGTGATGGTTGTGAAGTATGAACAAGAGTACTGTGCGTGCAATTGGTCTCAAGATTGGGTAAATACTCAAGAATCGAGTTGTTTTCCTTTCAATGATGAACAACTTTTTTCAACTTTCAAAATCATTTTCAATGTTATAATTATTATACATATTTTAATATATAAATTTTTATCACTTAAATTATTATATAATTTCAATTTCATTCACAAAATCAACTTCAATTTCAACTCTTTCTAACTCTTAAAGTTAAAAAAGGTTGTTCGTAAATATATCCTTAATTATGCTTAACTATGAGCATGGAATGATGATACCAACAAGGTTTAAAGTGTCGAGAGTATCAAAGAAACAGACAAATATCAAACAAAATGTCACCAACTAGTCCCTTTATAGTCACCTTAACATCTAATTGAGAAAAAATTTAACCAAGGATGTGTTCAGGCATACAAAAATGTCAAGAGAAAAAATAACAAGAATTCAATTTCTAACAAAAAAATGAAAATAATGGGAAATAACTTCGTAACTTTAGTATTTGTACGTGTAATAGGAAATAAGCAAAATTGAAAATTTAGGTATTTGTGCAGATACATGAATTCATGAGAATTAAAATTCTAAAAAGTCAATATTCTTGAAATTTAAAATGTTTAACCTTATAATTTTAATAAATAATATTATTATGTTAAAAATAAATACTTTAATCAAAAAATTATAAGACATTTTGTTGATGTGGGATTTTCTCTCAAACAAATATTTTTACAATACATGTATTTAATATCTAGAATCTCTCAAGTTGACATCCAACTCCGTGCCTTACATCTTTTCAAGAAAAATACCTTATGTGCATCACATACATTGCAACATTACATATACAACCAAGTACGAGATCTTCTATTGCTCATAAAAAATACAACAATAAAAGTGAATATAGATGCCATCAAAATCTCTATGGTGTGCATAATGGACTAGAACCATTTCAACCATTATAACTGGGAACTTTAAATAGTTTAAGTGTATATTCAAGGGCGCTATAATGTTTTAGATAGTTTAAACTCATGTTTAGGAATATTTTAATATTTCAAGTATTTTAGATATTTTTCTTTATTTTTTATTTTTATCCAAAATGTTAGCGTTTGTGGATAGTTTAGACTCCTATCTAGGAGTCACGGCAAGAAAAATCACATTTTGTGATGGATTTTTTTGTTACTAAAGGTATAAAATTCTGTCAAGAAATATTCTTCCTATCCGTCACTAAATATAGTGTCACCACTTTTAATTAGTGACAGATAAGATATTTAATGATGGCTGAAAATTCATCACTAAAGAAGTTTAAAATAAGGCATAAATCAGCAAAACCTGACAAGTATGATCTGTCACTAATTATCTTTTGTGATGGTTACATCCGTCATTAATATCGTTTAGTGACGCAAAAATACAATCACGTAAGATATTTAGTAATAGACAAATACGTCCGTATGTATAACGTTTTAACTGATGAATCTGTCACTAAAGACCTTTTGTAACGGATGATAATCCGTCACAATAAACATTCATCTACAACACCAACGACATTCATCCAAATAAAACCCGGAAAGAATTAAAACGAATTAATTAAAAGGCATTCGCATTCATATATTTGCAAAATGAATTACTCCATATACATTGACAAAATCCTAAAAAGCACTTATACCATGCATTTATTCACATTCACATTAATCTCCAAAAATATATAGCAAGAGTCACATACATAACTGAACATACAATAGTTCAAACTAACTCTAATATCACAACGTTGTCTACATATTTGTAATAATATTCATTACATCTATTATATTTGAAGCAGAAAATTGCATATCAGGTACTGCAATATATGAAATGAACCTACAATAATTTTAAATGTAAAAGTATTAGATTCACAACATTATATATGACAAATATAATCCATCAATATAAAATGTGTAACATACAATATCAATCAATGTAAATTACAATTATAAAATTATATACAGACGTGATACTTACAAAATTTCAAAGTCAAACAATATTACTTCCAACTGCATCTCCTATTGTTGTAAATCTTCCAAAAAATCAAAGTAATGGTGTGTCCTTCTTCACTGCAACTTTAATTAGGACTTCACACCATTCACCTCCTATAGGAGTGCCATGAATCAACTTCTCTAGGTCTTCAGTAATAAACAGGTTAATAGCTACGACTTCTAGCTCAAGATGGATTGTACATGGACAAAATATAAAAGACTCAATCTACATACGAAACGTGAAAAAATACATCACATATTATCCTATAAAATACATATCACGCAACAATTTTTGTATTAAAATGAAACTACCTATTATCGTGCCTACGGTAAACTCATATGGCTTGATGACCCCAAAGAAAATGGTGTTTGTGGAATGCCCACTGACAGGACAAGCTACAATATAAAAACAAATACAAATATATTTATAATATTATCAACAATTCACAGTACTATGTATATCAAATTAAAATCATATGAATTGCACTAAATAAGTACTTGTAATAAAATGTCTTTCATCTCAATCAATTTTACTTGAATTGGTGATACTCGATCTTCTAGACTTACGCCACTCGAATCCTTTGATGATTTATCAGAATATTCACTTCCAGATGCTCGACTTTGCCTAGAAAATGGTGACCAATAATCGAAGGGTCAGGAACCTAATCCTAAGCCTCGTATACGTCTATGTTGTTCCTTGCCAAGAACCTAGCCTAATATATCATGTGGGCACATCTTCAGTACTATGTCCTTGTGACTGTTGTATGTGCCTTATTTCTTGAATTTATTCCTTTTTCATAAAAAAAATGAAATCATTCTTAACACATATGTACAACAAATCTGCAATTATATGTAAGTCAAAGTAAGAGTCTTAGCAGAACTTGTGTGGCCTTAGCATTAACCATACTACCATCTTTATGTCTTCTACTAATTACGTATATGTTAGTTCTGGTTGGCTTCATCCCTGTTTCTTTTTTCTACATGTAAATACGTCAAGAAATACATGTCTTATGTAATACTAATATGTAAATAACTTCATACACCATACTACATATGCATCGACAACCCGAGCAATACTGTGTTGCCCTAGACAATGATTTGAAGTCAATTGCGATTGATTTTTAACATTTCAATCATTGTACCCCTGCAAAATAATACTAACATAAAGAGAACATTTTGATGAATTTGAGCCTAATGATGAAAAGAAAAAGTACAACTCATACATTTACAAACTATAATTGTTTGATAAATACCTTGAAATTATCTGATGCCCAATGTTCCACTAAATGCTGCCATTGGTCAGGAATGACTTGATTGTTCAGCTCAATTGGAAATTCCTTACAACAATTGTGTTTGGTGTAAATAGCATGCAGACAATACTTCCAAAACCTCCAGTCTCAGTTGATCCTCTAAAGTAACTAGTTCTTCATGCCTATTGTGTTTGGGATATCAAAATGCTCCTACCAAGATTAACATATATATATTACTTCATGGAAGTTAACAAAAATAATTAAATTAGGGAATTATGATAAGAGTTTACCTCAATTTTATGTATGACATCATCTTTGTTAGTTTGTGAAATAAGATGCCACATCTTTACATCAATGGAGAATACATGCCCATTCTTTGCTAAATTCTCACAAAATTGCGAAATAACATTTGCAGATTCACCAATAAGTTAGTTGTATTCATTGACTTGTATTCGCAATCATTGTTTAGACATCATTTTCACTACTTTTGCAAGTAAGGTTGGTCCTCTTTTTCTTCTGACTTGCCCTACTATCGTAGTCTGCATGTTGACTTCTAGTGCCTCGCATGAAGGACCAGATGTCTGGCCAACCTCAAAGTAAAGTGGCTAAGAAGGAGTTTCCTTATATGGTACTCCTATTGTGTATGTAGGCGTAACTTCTAAATGTCAGTAAAAATATGGTGGAGATGATTCCAAACTCATAGTTTCATCTGAACTATTAACATCTAAGGTTGCAATGTTCTTATTTACCAATACTTTCCTTCTTCTATACATACTACATGGATCAGAGATATAATCAGAAAAGTGCAAAAAAATCCTTTAAGTATAAAACATTAAAGTGCATAAATATCGCATTACAAAAAGTATACTCAAAATTCATACATGTTAATTTCAAGACAAATATTAACAGGATAATTGCACAAGTTTAACATACATGGCATTCGTATATTACATTTTTTTTCAAGTTTCACTTATATACATCTTGAGGATGTGCTTTTACAACTACATGTCATCCCTTTTCATGTGGATCGGGAACGTAAAATACTTACTCAACTTGTGATACTAATACAAAAGGATCATCATGTCGGCAATGATCCAAATTAACTAATGTGAAGTTGAATTCATCTTGTTTTATAGCACGATCCCGTATTGAGTAATCCACCCAATCACATTTAAAGAGCAATACTCTCTTGTCTATCATGTAGTTCAACATTATGATATCATCAATGATACCATAATAAGTGACATCACCAATTATGGGATTTTTATCCCTTTGGCTAGCATAACAACTGGTCCTTGCTTGAAGTACAATGGCACTATTCTACGTCTGTCTCCTCTTATCCACATCTCTTGTATGAAATCATATACCATTAATAATGCATCTTTTGTATTTCTTCACATGTGGATTAGGTCCCACAACCAGCCACCTAAGATTAACATTAACATCTTCACCTTCGGACTCACAATTGCGTACCTATGATGAATTAAATATTGTTATCTAAATTATTACATATTTTAACCTCCAAATAAAGGCAAATATATAGATAAGATAATATCTCATCCTTGACTACTCACATGATCCTGAAGCCAACTTAGGAATCCAATGGAATGAAGGCCATCCATCTCTCATGGGTGCACTCGTGGATGCTTCTTTTGAAGATAAACAAGAGGTGAAGTTGTAAATGTTATAAATACATTCATGGTCTAAATCAGAAAATATGCACTATAATCTTCATATCTTACTCTCGAAGTTCATTTAGATTTGCATGATTGTCAAGCACGATTCGATGAGCAACTTGTAATATTGCGTAGTTGACATTCTTTAATACACATGATCCCATTGAGCATGCACCATTCAAAAAAATATTCCAATGTCCATCCTCATTTTGCAAATTTTGGTAGTCTACATTTTGTGGTACACAATTAAATTGAGTGGGTATTCCTTCCATATATCTAGAACAAAATGTCATACACTTCATTGTTAGATAACATTCTGCAATTAAACCCTCTACATGACATTTGTTACAAACAAATCTTTTAAGAGTGGAGAGGTATCTACAGTTCATAGAGATATACAAAAGTGAGTCACAATCATATATACACAGAGACAACGCATTTAAACATCTTTCTACCTTTCAATTGGATACATCCATCGATACTACATCAGTCCAGCAAGTCGAGCCTCTTCTACTAAGTGAATGGTTAAGTGTACCATGACATCAAAAAGGAGGGTGGGAAGATAGTCTCTAGCTCACACAACGTTGTAGTAATTGTTGAATCTATGTGTACCATCTCTTCAGCTATAGCACATTTAGAACACAATTGTTTGAAATAATTGTAAAAGTCAATAATCACTTTACTTAAGTTACTTGGCAATATTCGTCGAACTACAATTGGAAGCAACTCTTGCATCAATACGTGGTAATCATGACTCTTTAGCCCTATCAACTTTCTCCCTTCAACATTAATACAACGAGATATGTTGAAGGAATAACTATCGGACTTTTAAATTTTTCAAAATTTCACAAAACAAATTTTTTTTTTTTGTCAAAGTAAATGATGTCATTGAAAGGAATGTATCATCTTCTGCATCAACATGCAAAGATGGTTGAATACCCATATCTTATAAATCTCGTCGAAATTGCAAGTTGTCTGCTGTTTTTCCTTATATATATCTAATAAGGTGCTGACAATCTTATCACAAACATTTCTTTCAATGTACATCACATTCAAATTATGACATAGAAGAAGTGAATCTCAATATGGTAAGTTGAAAAAATACTTTTCTTTTCCCAATTATGTAGTACTGGTGAAACATCAGCTCTGTTCTTTTTAAAAGGTCGTTAAGTCTTTTCCAAAGTGAAAGTCAAATTTTACACCTATTGTAATACTTCACTTCCAGAGAGTGATCTAGGAGCTGCTCATTCTTCACATATGCCATCAAATAAGGTTTTGTTCACCCTCTTTTGTAGGAAAAACCTATGATGATTTATATAACAAAATTTTCTTTCATGATGTAACTTACGTGAACATGTATTTGAATGACATGATGAACATTTTCTTTTTTCCCCTCTTTCATTCCATTCATGTTGGACACCCTCCTTGCTTCTCCTAAGCTATTTTCCCCACATATGAAAGAAGGAAGAGATAGAGTCAAACTTTTCGTGAGAGAGAATGGATAGAATTACTATTTTTCGTAAAAATGAACCACGTAAGGACACGTGTCTTACCTTTTAGCCTCTAATGTTAATAAGTTTTTTACAATATTATAATTACAATGATAACATTTTTTACCACATTACAATAAATTTTACAACGTTAAACTTTTTTTCTCTTTTAACCTCTGATGTCAGTAATTTATTTTACGATGTTACAAAAAATTACATACTTCTTTATTACAATAAGAACATTTTTTACAATTTTACAACAAATCTTATAATATTACAAAAAATATAAATTTTTTTTTTACCCTTTCAATCTCCAATGTTAATAAATTTTTTTATAACGTTACAAAAAATTACATACTTCTTTATTACAATAACAATATTTTTTACAATATTATAATATTTTTAATAACATTTAATTTTTTTACAATATTACAACAAATTTTATCGCTTTTTAAAAATAATAGATTTTTTTCACATTTCAATAATTATTTTTTTACAATATTATAAAAAATTATACATTTCTTTATTTCAACAAAAACAACATTTTTTTTACAATGTTACAACATTTTTTAAAAATATATCATTTTTTATAATATTACAATAATTTTTACAATGTTACAAAAATATCAAATTTGTTACCAATGTTAACTTTTTTTTTTTTAATGTCTTACTTTTTTAAAAAAAATGTTTTATCATTTCTACAACAGAATAATTATAATATTATAAAAAATCATACAATTTTTATAATAATGAGAATATTTTTTACGATATCAATATTTTTTTTACAACATTTTAAAAAATCATATACTTTTTTATTACAATAAAAATAATATTTTATAATATTATAATATTTTTATAATTTAATTTTTTTAAATTACTGTAAAAATTATTTATATTCGATAAATTATATAAAAGGTCAAAATTACACGATCTTAATTCATCTAATATACACAGACAAAACTTAAAATTTATTAAAATGCGAAAAAGCATTTCATCTATAAATATCGTCTCCTTTCTTACATTGTTGCTCCGCTTCACTTCCAAACCCTAGAGAGACGAACTGCAGATCCAGCGAGAGAAACAAAAACCATGGCGTTGGTGGTGGAGAAGACAACTGCTGGTCGGGAGTATAAGGTGAAGGACATGTCCCAGGCCGACTTCGGACGCCTGGAGATCGAGCTGGCAGAGGTCGAGATGCCGGGGCTCATGTCCTGCCGCACCGAATTCGGCCCCTCCCAGCCGTTCAAGGGCGCAAGGATCTCCGGATCCCTCCACATGACCATTCAGACCGCTGTACTCATCGAGACCTTCACCGCCCTCGGTGCTGACGTTCGCTGGTGTTCCTGCAACATCTTCTCAACCCAGGATCATGCTGCCGCTGCCATTGCCCGTGACTCCGCCTCCGTCTTCGCCTGGAAGGGCGAGACCCTGCAGGTATCACTTAAAGACTCTACCTTTATGTTTCTTGCGGTGGAATGAGTGATATTTGAGTGGGTTCTGATGCTCTTTTGATCGGTCGGTGTTGTAGGAGTATTGGTGGTGCACGGAGAGGTGTTTGGATTGGGGCGAGGGTGGAGGCCCAGATCTGATCGTGGACGACGGTGGGGATGCAACCTTATTGATCCACGAGGGTGTGAAGGCCGAGGAGGAGTATGAGAAGACTGGAAAGCTTCCGAATCCATCGAGCACGGACAATACCGAATTCCAGATCGTGCTGGGGTTGATTAGGGATGGGCTCAAGGTGGATTCCAAAAGGTACACCAGGATGAAGGACAGGATTGTTGGTGTGTCTGAGGAGACCACCACTGGTGTGAAGAGGCTCTATCAGATGAGTGCCAATGGGACTTTGCTATTCCCTGCGATCAATGTGAATGACTCTGTTACAAAGAGCAAGGTATCTTGATCATCTCCGTTTATGGTTTTGTTATTTATTTCCGTGATCTGATCTATTTCCCTAGATCTTGTAAAATTTGGATCTGTTGTCTATTTGTCTTGCAATAGCATTTTATATCCACAGATTCCAGTTATATGTTTATTATGGTTTCTAAATTAAATAAAAGGTATTTAAATGGATTAGAGCTGTTATTGATCTACACAGATCTCCTTGAATATGTACACATTTCTTTGTAAAATGATATGTTTTCTTAGCATGGTATATGGTATGCCAATTCAGGTGCATCTGATACTGGTTTAAAGACAGCAATTCTTCTTGATCTCTAATAATACTTTCAGTATATTTGGCCTTGTTTTCTTTTGCCTAATTGCTTGTTTTTTTTCTTAATACAGTTATCTCTTATTACATTAGAAAATCTGATTTTCTGTGCACACTTTAGAAGCTATATTGGCTCTAATACAAATCTAGATATTGGGTTGATCATGCGTATTGCATTCTAAACTAATAGAATATGGTAATATGGTATTCTAAAACATCCTAGGAGAAATTTCCATTTTTAATTATTTTCTTCGATTTTAATTGTTTCACTTTTTCACATTTGTGTTGTTTGAGAAGCTATAATTTTAGTTGTAATTTTTGGTTTCTTCATTTTTTTGGTATTACCATTTATAACTGTAGGAACTTTACAAAGAAGTCTATGGTACATTATGCGTGCACTTTAGACCATTGTAGTTTTTTTCCTATAGAAAAAGTGAAAAGAACATGTGGAGTTATATCTTATTGGGCTTAGGCCATGTTGTAGTATTAGTCCTAAATTGGTTAGAGTTCTCTTGTATATATTGTGTAACCTCTATAAGTAGAGGTCTCATGTTATCTTAGTAATACAATCTTTCCATCTCTCTTCACATGGTATTAGAGGATTTTCAAAATATCCCTCTTTTTTGAACCCTAACCTTACCCACCAATGTTGCCACCTCCTATCTTTGTCTTCTTGTGTTGACATGTCTTCGTTTGAGTGCCCCTCCACTTTTGGCCATTGCCTCTCCTGTCATTGTCACCTCTCTAGTTGTTTATGTCGTCAGTCGATGTTTTAGTGTTGTGTCACCTTGCATCGTAGCCATTGCCTTGGTGTGTCTTGTGATTAAGATATTGTAGTAGTTGTAGTTGCCACCTCTTTCCTCCATTGTTGCCACGCATGACATTGCACATTCCCCATTGTTCGGGCAGTTTGTCTCAAGTTGTTTAGAGGAGCTTGTTGTCTTGAGCATGTTAACGTCAATTTGTGGAATCTTGTGACCCACAACAAGTTTATCCTTCTTGGAAGCCTATGTTCGGGCTGATATGCAATTGACATGCTAAGGGACTAGTCTATTTTTCCTCCCTCTTTATTCTCTGCTTGATTATGCTATCAATGAAGATTTACTAATTAGATTCTTCTAGACAAGTGTGACAATGAGTTTCTTTTTTCTAGATGCATATCTTCTAGAGGCTCCTTATGACCCCAAAGAATTTGCACTGCATTAACTCACTAGGACTACAGAAAAGTTAAATAAATGTAATTACTTGATGTGGGTCAAAAAAATTTATATCTTTGTTGCTATACAAAGGAAGGTTCATCATCATACAAAATCTCCATCAGATGTCAAGGATGTAGCATATGATGACTAGTTGGCAAATGACTTTGTTGTTGTTAGTTGAAAGTAGTTCGGGGACTAATGTAACTTGTGGGGTTATAATGCTTCATCTAGTTAAAACTATTTGGGACACCTTAAGGGAAATGTATGGGAATGAGAAAAATATTGTTCGAGTGTATGAAGTTTATGTACAAATATTTTCTTTGCACATGGTTGGGAAATTAATGCAGGAATATTTTTAGACAATGGGGTCACTGTTTTAAGAATTAGAAGTTTACCAACCAATCATCATAGATGTCACAACATTGGGGTAGTATCAAAATGATTTGCACGTTGCAGCTTTTGTAGTAGGTCTTTTACCAGAATTGGCCTTTGAAGTCTATAGGCAGATACTAGGTGGTGATACAATTCTTAATTTGGTTACTACTTTTGCCTGTGTTCTAAAGATACCTGCTTAAAGGCCTTAATAGGAGTTTATGGTTATGGTTGTGTGAAATCAACTTGTAGAATAATGTTAAGGGAGGAAATAATGCAAAAGGCAAATGTATTGATGGTAAATGACACATCCCTTGTCCTCATTGTGGTAGGACTAATCATAGGCTAGAGTGATGTTGGGTAAAATTTGGACAACTTGCATAGGCGTGGAGGTGCTAGAGAGTCACTTGATTTAGCTATAGTTTCATCTCCAACATTGACTACTTATAAAGGTCCTATTGGGGTGACTATCTCACAAGCTAACTATAAGAATCTCATGTAGTTATGAGCTATTGACTCCTGAGCCATTGCTACATTGGCATCCACTTTAGGGTTAGGTATGAGTTTGGTAGCTAAGTGAAAAGGTCTTTAGATCATAAACTTAGGGGTCTCTTATCACATGACTAGTAATGTTGACCATTTTAGTCATTTATATAATCTACCTAATTTGAACAATATTAATATTGTTGATTGTCAGTCCTGTTGAGTTTCTGATTGGAGTACCATACAAGCCTCTTCTAGAATTTGATCCAATCAAATTCTCTATGTTCTAAATTTTCCAGTAAACCTTTTATCTATTAGTGTCAAAACTATTCAACTCTCATGTTCAGCAACTTTCTACCCTTTTCATTGCATTTTTAAGATCTATAGATGGGGGAGAGAATTGACTTGGGCCATAAATGGAGTGATGGTGTGTATGTCCTTGTCTAAGATGTTTCATCATGTAGATTGGTTGTGTTGTTATCAATTACAGAGTCCTCTATCTTATGACATCTTAGGCTTAATCATCCCACCCTAGAAAAACTTTGATAGGCTTTACCCTAGATTTATGTTTCTTTGTTTGAGTGTGAGCCGTGTCAGTTAAGGAAACATAGTTGTATTACCTTTCGTCAATTATAGCTTACATCTAGTAGTAATGTTTTTTATTTGATTCATTGTAATGTTTGGGATCCTAGCCATGTAATTTCTATTTTTGATTATTGTTATTATATTGTCTTTGTGTTGATGACCACATCAAGGTATCATGGGTTTATTTGTTGAAAGATTATTAGAAAATTCTAACAGTTAAACATTTTTTTGAAATAAAAACTGAATATTTTGTTACACCAAAGTGTTTTTATATTGATAATACTTTAGAATTTGTTAGTAGTGTTTTACAAATTTTTTGTGTTTCTTTTGGCATTAGTCATCAGATTACTTGTCCTCCACCATCTCTCAACAAAATGGAGCTGCTGAGTCCAAGAATCATCTTGTTTTGGATATTGCTAGGGCTCTCCCCATTCAGATGTAGGTTCCTAAGTGGTTTTGGTTTGATGCTATTTTTATGGTGTCATATCTTGTTAATCGCCTACCATCCACACATTTGGGAAACTAAATTTTTCTCCATTGTTTTTATCCTAACATGGAATGCTTTCACCATCGACGCTTTAACTATTTGCTCAAGCTCTTAGATACATCTTCCTTAGTTACTTTGGGACTCAAAAGGTATATCATTGTTATTATCTTCCCACAAAGAAGTACTATGTTTCTATCGATATTACCTATTACCTTTTTTTAAATCTTATTTCTCTAATGTTTCTTGGGAATCTAACAAGGTTCCTTTACTAATGCTTGTTCCTATTAGTAGTAAGGTTAGTAGTGGTAGCAATCTACCTACTTGTCCATTGCAAGTGTATCATCAACGTAGACATTCTCTACCATCTCCATCAATAGAACCTATTAAGTATCTTGATGTAGATTTAGGACTCACTAATAGCATCCTAGATGATGTAAAAGTACTCGAACTTGCATTAATCATCCTATCTTTCATTTTGTCTCCCATGATCACCTTACCTCTTCCTACGTAACTCTACCTTAATTATATCTTCTGAGTCTATACCAAGAAACTATGAGGAGGCATTACAACTATTATAATGGAAGGCATCTATAAATGAAAAGGTTTTTGCATTGCAATCTCATGGCATATGGAAATACTATAGTGTATAAATTGTAGAAGGTCCATCTATGGTTTTAAACAAAGTTCTCAAGCATGATTTGATAAATTTAGTCAGGTCATGCTTGATGGAGGTTTTCAGATGTGTGTTGTAGATTATTCAATTTTCATATGGAAGACAAAAGTAGGTTGTGTTATATTAGTTGTATTTGTTGATGATATACTTGTAACAAACTATCCTAGCTGTAAACTTGAGATTACTTTTATAGAACCTAATCTTCTATATTGAGACAAAACATTTGAGAAGTTAGACAACCCAGAACAATATAGAAGATTGATTCAGAAGTTGATATATGTCATGGTTACAAGGCCAACTATTGTGTACTCTATTAATTTGTTGAATTAGTTTATGTATGAACCAAGAAAGGCATACTAGATAGGAGCACAATGGGTGTTGGCATATATAAAAGGCACATTAGGAAAGAGCCTTTTTTATAAGGCTTATGGACATCTAAAATCAAAGTTTTCTCAAACTCAAGGAATGGAGGTGAATGAGGAGATGGTGAATTTACTTCTAGGTAATGCACCTATGTAAGAGGGAATTTAGTTATATAACATAGCAAAAAGCAAAATGTGGTTTCCCTTTGTAGTGTTAAGGCAGAATACAGGTCAATGGTGCAAACAACTTGTAAAGTGATATAGCATAGATCACCTCTTAGAGAGTTTAGAATAGTTGTATGTTATTTTGTATCTATGTATTGTGTCCATTCATAAATGTATCAAGCATATTGAAATTTATTATTATTATGTTAGAGACTTGGTGGTTAAGTGTGTGATCTTTACCCCGTGTACCCCATCTTTTGAGTAGCTTGTAGATATCCTCCTGAAGTGGTTGGGACACGTTGTGTTTAAGTTTCTTTGTAACAAATTAAGTATGATAAATATATTTTTTCTAGCTTGAGGGAGAGTGTAGTATGTTATTGGACTTGGGTATTAATCCGGTATTGGGTAGAATTCTCTTATATGTGTTGTGTAACCTCTATAGATAGAGGTCTCATGTTATCTTAGTAATGCAATCTCTTCATAGTACAAATGTTGACATCTACAATAATTTTTACTGTATGAGTGATAAACAGCTAAAGATTTTATCTCAGCCAATATGTCTTTTTATGTGTATTTTTTGAACAGTTCGATAACTTGTATGGCTGCCGCCACTCACTTCCTGATGGTCTCATGAGAGCCACCGATGTTATGATCGCCGGAAAGGTTGCTGTCGTGGCTGGCTATGGAGATGTCGGCAAAGGTTGTGCTGCCGCTCTCAAGCAGGCTGGTGCTCGTGTGATCGTGACCGAGATTGATCCCATCTGCGCCCTGCAAGCTCTGATGGAAGGCATCCCTGTTCTAACCTTGGAGAATGTACTCTCTACAGCTGACATCTTCGTGACAACAACCGGTAACAAGGACATCATCATGGTCGACCACATGAGGAAGATGAAGAACAATGCCATTGTCTGCAACATTGGCCACTTCGACAATGAGATCGACATGCTTGGTCTCGAGAACTACCCAGGGGTGAAGCGCACCACCATCAAGCCTCAGACCGACCGTTGGGTCTTCCCAGACACCAACAGTGGTATCATTGTCCTTGCAGAGGGCCGTCTCATGAACCTTGGTTGCGCCACTGGTCACCCAAGCTTTGTCATGTCCTGCTCCTTCACCAACCAGGTAGGTATATTGTAGCCAATTGATTTCTGAAAGTTTGCTTGAAGCCTGCTGGTCGTGGTGACGTAGAAAATTGGTTTTTGCCGTTGCTCTGCAGGTGATTGCTCAGCTGGAGCTGTGGAAGGAGAAGAACTCCGTGAAGTACCAAAAGCAGGTGTATGTGCTGCCCAAGCACTTGGACGAGAAGGTGGCCGCCCTTCATCTTGCCAAGCTTGGAGCCAAGCTTACGAAGCTCACTCCTGCTCAGTCCGAGTACATCAGTGTACCAGTTGAGGGCCCCTACAAGCCTCCTCACTACAGATATTAAAGAGATGCCCAAGGACATCCAGGGAGCTTCCAGTCAGCTATTATTCGTTCTGTGGCAAATCTGCACTGCCCCTTGTGTGTGCCAGTGGGTTTTATGGTATGAGACTTCTTTACCAGGGAAACCCATTTTTATAAGCAGTTACTTCATGATGTGATTCAGCCCGTGTTGGGAGTTGCATCTGGCTAATATCAAATGTAAATCCGGGAATGTTTGAAAGATTTGTGATAATGGTATCTTGCCAAAGTGGAATTGAGATTTTTATATTATTTATGAGTTTTTTAATCAATCAATTGGTTTAGTAAAATAAAATTTATAGGGTATTAGAGTCATTTTATGTATGTTACACTCTAGATGTTAATGTAGAGTTTAATGTATTAGAAAAAATTATCTGGAAATGATAAAATTTACCATTTTCTAGTTTGTAAATAGCATGTAAAAATCAAGATTTTTATATCATTTGTGATTTTTTTTGAATTAATTAGTTTTAATGAAGTAAAATATACATGATATCAAAGTTAATTACGTTATATTTATGATATTATATAAAATACTTAAATGAGAGATTTACAAGTATAAGGGTATGTTAGGAAAAAATGTTTTACATTAAAAATAATAAGTGAAATTAAGATTTTTTAATAATTTGTGAGTTTTTTTATTAGTTAATTAGTTTTGATAAGATAAATCTATGAACAAAGGTGTTGATTACAAAAATTCATCAAATGGTCATTGCACCTTAATTGTGGGGTTACTGTTAAAAGAGTAGTTCTTTCCATCATTCCCACGAAATGCATGATCAAAATTCCAAAATGACAAAAATTGAAAGAAAAAAAATAGATTCATAACGAAGCAAACATATTTGGATTTTATGAGTGGTACTTAGGTAGATGATGGGGACCATGAAATCAAAAAGGCAATGGAAAAGAAAAATAAAAAAATTTAAAACTGTATATTGTTAAAATTTTAAAAAATTAATTTAAGTAAAATTTTTAAATATTATATATTTTTACATTTTAAATATAATTTTACTCTTTTTTTATATAATCATGATTTCAACAATAGTTCGGGAATGTTTACTGGAACATCTAAAGTGAAGGTGCCAACGATTGATCACTGTTGAACCTTCATGCATGGATGATCAATGAGTTGTCGCTTAGTACCGACGAAGCTTAATAAGTTAGGATCCTTGGCTTTGCTTGGTGCAGTAGTTGCAAGTCAACATGGCATCATTGTAGACTTGTAGGTAAGTCGTCGATGTGGAATCAGAGACTAAGCCTAACACGAACTCAAATCGAGCAGAAGATCTGGATGTAGAACATTTGGGAGATTGAGAGTATGGGTGCAGGGGTGTGGTGTATGCAAGAGCAAGCTTTTCAAGGGTGTGTTTCAACTCCAGAGCAGAGCTTAAAAGTGATACTGTAGTTGTAGTTTAAAAGAATGTCGTTTGAAAAAAGGAATTGTAATTTAAGAGTTATGTTTTTTTTATCAGAGTAATAATTTTTATAAAATTTTAATTTAATTTACCTTTGAATGATTTTTTTTTAAAATGTGATATAATTAAAGTTTGTATAAATATAATAAATATATAAAAGAAGAATGTTATTTCTATGTAAATATAGTTTTTAAAAACTATTTAAAAAATAATATTTTTTTGTGATTTTGAAATACTTTTATTTTTTAAATATAATTTTTATGTAATATTTTTGTCTCTTTTTTCACTTCTCTTTCTTCTTACAATAATTTATCTTTATTTTTTAAATATAATTTGAAAAATTGTTAAATTACAAATACTGAAAGTAAAAATTGTTAAAAAATAATTTGAAAAAGATTATTGTATTTTTAACGAAGAATTGTTAAAAAATAGATTTATTTGTATAATATTAAATTAAAAATATTTACAAACAAATGTAGCTAAAATTCTACTACTACTACCTTCCCTACGATGATACGTGTAAAATACACATCTAACAATTTATTTAATTAATAACAACAATAATTATGAATTTATTAACATTTCAATTTTTGTGAACATAAAATATAATATCAAAAGAAAGCTACAATTCAAGAGATTTAAGAACAATTTTGAAGTCAAATCTTAAAATAGACTATTAAAGCTTTTCAAATAAAATTTATATGAATTTTCAATAAATAATATAATAAAAGTATATCTTTTCGTTGCAATTTATAAGAGTATATTCATAACAAGAGTATATCTTAAGAATATAATATAATAAAAAAATAAAAAATATTTTCTTACCATAAAAAATATATCAACCTAAAAATAAAAAAAACTCTTAACTCTTTTACCTAAAATTTATTGAAATGCAAAAAAATCATTTATTCACAAATATCGTCTCCTTCCTCGCTGTGTTGCTCCACGTCATTTGCAAACAGTAGAGAGACGAACTGCAGATCCAGCGAGAGAAGCAAAAACCATGGCGTTGGTGGTGGAGAAGACAACTGCTGGTCGGGAGTACAAGGTGAAGGACATGTGCCAGGCCGACTTCGGACGCCTGGAGATCGAGCTGGCAGAGGTCGAGATGCCGGGGCTCATGTCCTACCGCACCGAATTCGGCCCCTCCCAGCCGTTCAAGGGCGCAAGGATCTCCGGATCCCTCAACATGACCATTCAGACCGCTGTACTCATCGAGACTTTGACCGCCCTCGGTGCTGAGGTTCGCTGGTGCTCCTGCAACATCCTCTCCACCCAGGATCATGCTGCCGCCGCCATCGCCCGTGACTCCGCCTCCGTCTTCGCCTGGAAGGGCGAGACCCTGCAGGTATCACTTAAAAGACTCTACTTTTACGCTTCTTGCGGTGGGATGAGTGATATTCGAGTGGGTTCTGAAGGGATGGATAAATCCGGGGGTATATAGCATGTTTAAAAAGCTTTCAAACAAAATAATAACAACAGATGGAAATAAAGTATATCAGAGAGTTTGAGGTGATTTTCCAATTAATTAAGTATGTCCACCACCTTCGAGCTATACAAGTTTGAGTTTAGTCTGATCCACCGTAAAATTATATTACAAATAAGTATAGCAGAATTAAATTGAGTTTATTCTGATCAAACATTCAATCAATTACAAAAAGAATTTACAGGTTGTACGTACTCTTCAATTAACATTACATGAGTGTTTATAGTCGAACACTTCAATCGATAAGAATTTGAGATCACCGATAAGAATTTGAGATCGTTTGTGTATACAGAATTAAACAGAAATGAAATGTTAAGAATTCATTTCCAAGTAAGAATTGAATTTAATGAAAAAGTATTTGTGCACATCATAGAATTAAACAGAATTTGAAATTTTAGTATTTATGTATATGATAAAATTAGTCAGAATTGAATTTATTTTTTATTTTAAAAAATAATAAAAATTTAATATATTTTAAAATTTAACTATTGATTTTTTTTAAAATGCAAAAACTACAGGATGTCCAATAGAAGGAAAGCAAACAAAAAGATTTCGCTTAATTCACAATGAGGGAGATCGAAATTGAATTTCAAACCCTTCTTTTAAATGAATTCCATCTAATTCCATGAAGGAATTATATTCCATTAAGAAAAATTAACACAAACACCCAATTTAGACAAAATTAAATTCCTTCTAATTCAATTCTTCTATATTCTGTCGACACAAACTCACCCCCCCCCCCCTCTTATACATTTTACTATATATATACGGACTTTCTTTTTAACATCATCAAACTAACATTACAAGGGGTATTTTCCTCACAAGTTCTTATGCATGCTCTTTTGATCGATTGATGTTGTAGGAGTATTGGTGGTGCACAGAGAGGTGTTTTGAGTGAGGCGAAGGTGGAGGCCTAGATCTGATCATGGATGATGGTGGGGATGCAACCTTATTGATCGACGAGGGTGTGAAGGCTGAGGAGGAGTATGAGAAGACTGGAAAGCTTCCAGATCCATCGACCACAAACAATGCTGAATTCTAGATCGTGCTAGGGTTGATTAGGGATGGGCTCAAAGTGGATTCCAAAAGGTACACTAGGATGAAGGACAGGATTGTTGGTGTGTCCGAGGAGACCACCATTGGTGCAAAGAGGTTGTATCAGATGAGTGCCAATGGGACTTTGTTATTCCCTGCCATCAATGTGAATGACTCTGTTACAAAGACCAAGGTATCTCCATCATCTCCATTTATGGTTTTGTTGTTTATTTCCATGATCTGAATGATCCATTTCCCTAGATCTTGTAAATTTTGGATTTGTTGTCTATTTGTCTTGCAATAGCATTTTATATCCACAGATTCCAGTTATATATATGTTTATTATGGTTTCTAAATTAAATAAAAGGTATTTAAATGGATTAGATATATTATTGGTCTACATGTACAGCTAGATCTCCTTGAATATGTACACATTTCTTTGTAAAATGATATGTTTTCTTAGCATATGGCATATTATACTATGGTATGCCAATTCAGCTGCATCTAATACTGGTTTAAAGAGAGCAATTCTTCTTGATCTCTAATAATACTTTTAGTATATTTGGCCTTGTTTTTCTTTTTCCTAATTGCTTGTTTTTTCTCTTAATACAATTATCTCTTATTACATTAGAAAATCTAATTTTCTGTGCACACAATTAAGAAGTACTTGCCCTAATACAAATCTAGAATATAGTATTGGGGTTGATCATGTGTATTGCATTTGAAACTAATACAATATAGTATTATGGTATTCTAAAACATTCTAGGAGAAATTTCCAATTTTAATTCTTTTCTTTGATTGTAATTATTTCACTTTTTCACATTTCTATTGTTTGAGAAGATTTAATTTTAGTTGTAATTTTTGGTTTCTTCATTTTTTGGTATTACAATTTATAACTATAGGGTTTTTAAGAAGAAGTGTATGGTACATTATGCGTGCACTTTAGACCATTATAGTGTTTTTGCCTATAGAAAAAGTGAAAAGTATAAATGGAATTATGTCTTATTGGGCTTAGGCCATGTTGTATTATTTTCCCTATATTGATTAGAGTTCTCTTGTATGTATTCTATATCCTCTATAAGTAGAGGTCTCATGTTATCATTGAGCTCATTTGTTAACGAAATTTTAACTCTAACTTTAACTTTAACAACTGTGGAGAACTGAAGCTAAGAGTAATTTCATAAACAATGTTAGAGATACATAGTAAATTGTGAAATTCAAGTTTATGCATAGAAGTTTGTACATTAATAATGACGTATAAATATTTGTACAGAGTTAAAGCTGAAATTAGAACTGACTAAACAAACAAGACCTTAGTAGTACAATCTTTTCAATCTCTTTACATGGTATCAGAGAATTTTCAAAATACCCCTCTCCTTTTTAAACCCTAACCTTATCAACCAATGTTGTCACCACTTGTCTTTGTCTCCTTGTGTCAACACATCTTTGTTTGAGTATCTCTCCATTGTTGGTCATTGCCTCTCTTGTCGTTTTCACCTCTCTAGTTGTCTACGTCATTAGTTGATGTTTTGGTGTTATGTCACCTTTCATTATAGTCATTACCTTGGTGTGTATCTTCTGATGAAGATATTGTAATGCATCAACTCACTAGGACTATAGAAAAGTTAAATAAATGTAATTACTTGATGTGGGTCAAAATTTTTTATATCATTGTCGCTATACAAAAGAAGGCTCATCATTTTACAAAATCTCTATTAGATGTCAAGGACGTGGCATATGATGACTGATTTGGAAATGACTTTGCTATTGTTAGTTGGAAAATAGTATATGGACCAATGTAACTTATGGGGTTATGCTTAGTCTAGTTAAAACTATTTGGGAGAACTTAAGGAAAATGTATGAGAATGAGAAAAATATTGTTCTAGTGTATGAAGTTTATGTACAAGTGTTTTCTTTGCACATGGTTGGGCAATTAGTGCAAGAATATTTTAAGACAATGGGGCTATTTTAGGAATTAGAAATTTACCAATCAATCATCATAGATATCACAACATTGAGGTAGTATTAAAATGATTTGCACGTTGCAACTTTTGTAGTAGGTCTTAGGTCTTTTACCAGAATTGGCCTCTTAAGTCCATAGGCAAATGCTGGGTGATGACACAACTCTTAATCTGGTTACTATTTTTCCCATGTTTTGAAGATATTTGCTCAAAAGCTTTGACAAGAATTTGTGGCTATGGTTGTGTGAAATCAACCTATAGAATAATGTTAAGGGTGGAACTAATGCAAAAGGCAAATGTATTGATGGTAAACGACACATCCCTTGTCCTCATTGTGGTAGGACTAATCATTGGCTGGAGTGATGTTGGGAAAAAATTGGACAAC
Source organism: Amphibolis antarctica (assembly GCA_024699675.1). NCBI lineage: Eukaryota > Viridiplantae > Streptophyta > Magnoliopsida > Alismatales > Cymodoceaceae > Amphibolis > Amphibolis antarctica. The sequence goes on from JAMKPZ010000317.1 coordinate 84,793, forward strand.
TTGCATGGGCATGGGGTTGCTAGAGAGTCACTTGATTTAGCTATGGTTTTACCTCCAACATTGACTTCTAATGAAGGTCATATTAGGGTGACTATCTCACAAGTTAACTAAAAGCATCTCTTGTAGTCATTAGCATCCACTTTAGGTATAGGAGTATGGTAGCTAAGTGAAAAAGTATTTAGATCAAAAACTTAGGGGCTTCTTATCACACGACTAGTAATGTTGACCATTTTAGTCATTTATATAATCTACCTAATTTGAACAATATTAATTTTGTTGATGGTTAGTCCTATTAAGTTTCTAATTGGGGTACCTACAAGCCTATTTTAGAATTCCAATGGATCAGATTCTCTGTGTTCTAATTTTTTGTGTGAACCTTTTATCTATTAGTGTCATAACTATTCAACTCGCATGTTCAACAACTTTCTTCCATTTTCATTGCATTTTTAAGATCTACAGATAGGGAAGAGAATTTGCTTGGGCTATAAAGGGAGTGATGATGTGTATGTCCTCGCTTGAGATGCTCCATCACGTAGCTTGGTTGTGTTGTTATCAACTACAGAGTCCGCTATCTTGTGGCATCTTAGGCTTAATCATCCCACCTTAGAAAAACTTTGATAGGCTTTACTGTAGATTTATGTCTCTTTGTTTGAGTGTGAGTCATGTCAGTTAGGAAAACATAGTCGTATTACCTTCTATCGATTATAGCTTGCATCTAATAGTAATGTTTTTAATTTGATTTTTTGTAATGTTTGGAATCTTAGTCATGTCATTTCTAATTTTGATTATCATTATTATATTGTCTTTGTGTTGATGATCGACTACTTCAAGGTATCATGAATTTATTTGTTGAAAGATCATTAGAATATCCTAACTATTGTTTAACATTTTTTTTGAAATTAAAACTCAATATTTTGATACACCAAAGTGTTTGTGTATTGATAATACTTTAGAATGTGTTAGTAGTGTTTTTCAGAATTTTTGTGTTTCTTTTGGTATTATTCATCAAATTACTTGCCCTCCACCACTTAACAAAATGGAGTTGATGAGACCAAGAATCATCCTGTTTTAGATATTGCTAGGGCTCCACCACCTAAGTAAGACGGAATTTGGTCACTTGACATAGCGAAAAACAGAATGTGGTTTCCCTTTCCATTGTTGAGGCAGAATACAGATTCGATGGTGGAAACAACTTGTGAAGTGATGTGGCTTAGATCACCTCTTAGAGAGTTTAGAATAGTTGTATGTGATTTTGTATCTATGTATTGTGATAATTTGTGCACATTGTTAAAAATGTTCATTGATAAACGTATCAAGCATATTGAAATCAATTATTATTGTGTTAGAGGCTTGGTGGTTAAGTGTGAAATCAATTTTTTTTTTATTTTCTAATTTTCCTTTTCCTTTTCCTTTTTCATTTACTAAATTTTCATTTTTCACATTTTCAATGTATACAGACAAACCCATAGACTAGATGAAGTCATGTGAATTTTGTTCATTACAAACTTTACAGTTATGTATGGTTAAGATTATCAAAGAATGTGAGAGGAATCAATTGTTTAAAACACAACTAAAATGCACAAGTACCTAACAACCAAAGTTTTCAATTTGTAGTGATCCAGTTGTGGTATTTTTTTGTGCAGTTCGATAACTTGTATGGCTGCCGCCACTCACTTCCTGATGGTCTCACGAGAGCCACCGATGTTATGATCGCCGGAAAGGTTGCTGTCGTGGCTGGCTACGGAGATGTTGGCAAAGGTTGTGCCGCCGCTCTCAAGCAGGGTGGTGCTTGTGTGATCGTGACCGAGATTGATCCCATCTGCGCCCTACAAGCTCTGATGGAAGGCTTCCCTGTTCTAACCTTGGAGGATGTACTCTCTGCGGCTGACATCGGCAACCGGTAACAAGGACATCATCATGGTCGACCACATGAGGAAGATGAAGAACAATGCCATTGTCTGCAACATTGGCCACTTCGACAACGAGATCGACATGCTTGGTCTCGAGACCTACCCAGGGGCCAAACACACCACCATCAAGCCTCAGACCGATCGTTGGGTCTTCCCAGACACCAACAGTGGTATCATCGTCCTTGCAGAGGGCCGTGTCATGAACCTTGGGTGCGCCACTGGTCACCCCAGCTTTGTCATGTCCTGCTCCTTCACCAACCAGGTAGGTTATTGCTTGAAACCTGGTGGTCGTGTTGACATGGAAAAAACTGGTGTTTTTGCCGTTGCTCTGCAGGTGATTGCTCAGCTGGAGCTGTGGAAGGAGAAGAACTCTGGGAAGTACCAGAAGCAGGTGTATGTGCTGCCCAAGCACTTGGACGAGAAGGTGGCCGCCCTCCATCTTGCCAAGCTTGGAGCCAAGATTACAAAGCTCACTCGTGCTCAGGCCGAGTACATCAGCGTACCAATTGAGGGCCCCTACAAGCCTCCTCACTACAGGTATTAAAGAGATGCTCAAGCACATCCAGGGAGCTTCCAGTCAGCTGTTGTTCTATGGCGTGCCATTTGCATTGCCCCTTGTGTGTGTTAATGGATGGACTCTGTAACCACCGTAAATTGGTTGTAACCACCTACATGTGTAATGTCATGTAGGATTTAAGTTGTTATATTTCTCTTCTTGAATGGAATATTCTAGAAGAATGCAGGCTGTATAAAAGGGGTGTAATTGCCCTGTAACTATGCAATCAATTCCAAATTCTTGCTTTCTTGTTTTCTTCCACCTATGTTCTTGTTCGTGTTTCAAAGTTGATGTCAGAGCAAGCTTCCTTCCAGCATCAATCTGAAAGATGTCGGTCTCCTCCAGCATGTCGCCATCGTCTCTTGTCTCTCCAACTACAGGTGTTTCTATTTTGAACTCTTTTAATGTGTCAAACCTTGTTCCGATCAAGCTTGATCGTCAAAACTATGTCATCTAAAGAGCTTCATTTTTAGCTCTCCTGAATGAATATGATTTGCTGGGATATGTGGATGGAAGTTTTCCATGTCCTATTGGTGATTCGAGTGATGCATCCGTAATGGCTTGGAAATGGCAAGATCAACTCCTGATGAGCTGATTGTTTTCATCCTTGTCGCCTCCTGTGTTGTCGCAAGTGGCAACTCAATCCACTTTGGCTAGAGTAGAGGAGTTTGGAGCACTTGTATGCGTCTCGGTCACAAGCTAGGTTGTTGCAAATTCGGTTTGAGTTGCAGACTTTGAAGAAAGGCAATATGTCTATGAGTGATTATATTACTCATGCTTCTTCACTTGCTGATGGCTTAGCTATTTCTATTTCACCATTGTCTAAAGAAGAAATCGGGCTTTATATTCTTGGAGGACTTGGTCCTGACTACAAATCACTTGTGACAAGCATCACTACACAATTTTCATCCATTGCACCATCTAATCTTCATAGCATGCTGTTGAACCATGAAATTCATGTTAATCACTTTCAAAATAATGCTGCTGCTCAAATGAATTTTGTTGCAAATGCAAATAATCATACTAGTGCTAATAGAGGAGGTAGAGGACGACATCAATTTCTGGGGGCCGTAGTGGAAACAGTGGACAATCAAACAACAATTCAAATAAAGTGCAGTGCACAAAACTTGAACATTCTACTATTAATTGCTTCAAGAGACTAGATATGCAAAACTTTGCTCCCAGCAAATCTTTCCCTAATGCTAACTATGTGTATAGAGAAGATACTGTGAATGATAATACGATGTGGTATCTCGACTCAGGAGCCACTCACCATGTCACTAATGAAGCTGCAAATCTGCCAATGAGTGCTCCATATGCTGGAAATGATTCGTTAATGGTGGGAAATGACAATGCTCTTCAGATTACTCATACAGGAGCCAGTAGCATACCGATAGACAATGGTAATGCTAAACTTAGAAATGTTCTCGTGGTTCCATCAATTAGCAAGGAAAAACTTGTTATCCATTTATCAATTTTGTAATGATAATCTACTGAATGGGGAATTTGATGCATCTGGTTTTTCAATAAAGGAACGCAGCATGGGAATGCAAGTTCGTCGAGGATGAACTGATCAATCACTGTATCAGTTGCCTGTAACTGGTAGACACAATACGCAGAAGATTCAAGCTCTTGTTGTAGTTCGTGTGCCTTTGGATACTTGGCACTCACGCTTGGAGCATCTCCATTCTCAAAAGACAAAGATGATAGTTCAAAAGAATGCTTTACCATTGAACTTGAATAAACTCAATTTTTGTAATGCCTGCTGTTATGGAGAAGTACATAAACTTCCATTCGAAAATAGTTACACTGCTGTATCTGAACCATTAGCCCTCATCTATTCAAATCTATGGGAACTGATTCCCATTCAATCGCAAGAATGTTTTAGATACTACGTTAGTTTTGTTGATGCTTACTCAAAATATACTTGGATTTATCCACTTACTTGCAAATCTGAAGCACTTAAAGTGTTTGCTAGCTTTAAAACACAAGTTAAAACACAGTTGAACAAAGGCATTAAGATGCTGCAAAGTGATAACGGTGGTGAGCTTTTGGCATTTCGAAGTTTTCTTGAGTCTAATGGCATCCAACACAGATTTACTTGTCCTCACACTCACGAGCAGAATGGACTGGTGGAGAGGAAGCATCAACATATTGTAGGTACAAGCCTCACCTTGCTTTCTCATGCTAACTTGCCTCAAATGTTCTGGCCAGAAGCTTTTACTACCTTAGTATTTCCCATGATCAACAAAATGCTAGTCAACTTCTTTCAAAATCAGTGTCCGTTGCAGCATTTGTTTCAAATTGAACCAGATTACAAATCATTGAAGGTATTCGGATGTCTATATTATCTGAATCTTCGGCCATATTTGAATCACAAGTTTGGGTACAGGACCACGCCATGTGTGTTTTTGGGTATCCTACAACACACAAAGGATATATTTGTTATTCTCCTCAACATCAGCGTAAATTCATTTCAAGAGATGTGATTTTCAACAAATGTGATTTTTCTCTGAATTTAAATTTAAATAAGGAGTTTTCCCACAACACTTCTAATTCTCAGGAGGTCTCTGGAGTTCCTCCTGTTATTCTTCCTTGCAGTGCTTTAGAGGAGGTAATCTCATTCAAACCACCATCAGCTGTTGAATCAAGAGACAATCCAGAGTTAAGCCTTGTACCAGTTGTAACTTCATCAAACTCATCTACTCCAGAATCTCAAGTAGTTCCAGATGAAGTTGAACATCGACCAGTGACAAGAGCATCCAGAGGAATTTTTAAACCCAACCCAAAGTATGGATTACAGGTTGAAGGATTGTGATCCGGATGTGGAATCCAAATGGATTGACAGAGGATTGGAGTAGCGAACGTGCCATTTGGTTGCAAAAGACTAATGGCGATGGTGTTGTGTGCTGGACGTGCGCGGCAATAGAAGACTCGGATGCGCGGGACTGCGGCAGACTCGCGGCATGCAAAGACGTGTGTGGGAGAGTGCGAGACGTGTGTGCATACGGAAGTCATTCTTCTTTTTAGTTTTGGAAGTATTTCTTCTTTCTCTCTCTATATTTTCTCTCTCTATGCAGCCACCCAATCCAAATACAGATCAGATTATGAACTCTTCCAACATCTGATTGGGAGGATCTTAAAGATAAAGATTGGAAACATGCTATGCAACTAGAATGTGATGCTTTACAAAAAAATGGTACATGGAAGTTAGTTCCAACTCCTCAAAACACAAATATTGTGGTTAGTAAGTGGATATATCGCATAAAGGAGAAGGCTGATAGATCCATTGATAGGTTGAAAGCACGATTGGTGGCACAGGGGTTTTCTCAAAGATATGAGATTGATTATCAAGAAACATACAACCCGGTTGTGAAACTAGTTACTATCAGATTAATCCTAAGCCATGTGTTTAATAGTGGATGGCATATGAGACAACTTGATGTGTCAAATGCCTTTCTGCATGGCAATATTGAGAACATTTATGTGAAATAGCCTACAGGTTTTGTCCATCCTCAGTTTCCCCATTATGTGTGTAAGCTTCAAAGATCTCTCTACAGTTTGAAGCAGGCACCGAGAATGTGGTTTAAAAGACTACATATGTTTTTGATGACACAAGGGTTTAAAGACTCCAAATGTGATATTTCACTATTCATCCGTCAGACTGCCTCTTCCATTATTTACATTTTGATTTACATGGATGATATCATCATCATAGGGTCCAGTTCGGTAGAGATTCAACACATGGTTGATGCTTTAAGCAAAACTTTTTCAATCCGTGACTTGGGGAATCTACATTATTTTTTGGGTGTTGAAGTAAAGAAAACAGAGCACAAGTTATATCTTTCTCAATCAAGGTATTTGGTAAATTTACTCAAGAAGTTTAAACTTGATGGAGCTAAACCCTATAGAACACCCATGGCAACTTCTACAAAACTCACCAAATCCAGTGGTGACATTCTTAAAGATCCAACATCTTACAGGAGTCTTGTCAGTGCCTTGCAATATTTGTGCATCACCCGACCGGAAATTTCATATTTAGTGAATAAAGTATGCCAATTTCTGGCATCTCTCACAACAAAACATCTCAAAGTAGCTAAGCGTATAGTGCGCTATCTGAAATCCACTGTAACTCATGGTCTCTCCTATAGTCGTACTAACTCTGCTAGTTTACAAGTCTTTAGTAATGCAGCCGTGCTAGAAGCTTTCAGTGATGTTGATTGGGGAGGAGATCCTGGCGATCGATGTTCTCAATCAAGTTACTGTGTTTTCTTCAGCTCCAATCCAATTTCTTAGTGTTTTCAAAAGCAAAGTGTTGTTGCCGGATCTAGTACAAAGGCTGAGTATGTGGCACTTGGTATGGCAGCATGTGAAATTCTTTGGCTACGGATGCTTCTTCATGAACTACACATTGAATCGTCTGTTCAGTCCATATGGTGTGACAATGTAAGCGCAATCTATCTCACTGCCAACCCTATTCAACATGCTGGAACAAAACATATTGATATCAACATGCACTAGCTTTCTGCGGGATCATATTCATAAGAAGCACTTCATTATTCGTTCTATTTCTTCCAAGGATCAACTAGCTGATTCATTTACAAAAGCTGTTGGGTTTACTGCATTTCAACATTTCTGCATCAAGCTGACTCTTGGTGCCCAGACACCTGCTTGAGGGGAGATGTTAATGGATGGACTCTGTAACCACTGTAAATTGGTTGTAACCACCTACGTGTGTAATGCCACGTAGGATTTAAGTTGTTATGTTTCTCTTCCTAAATGGAATATTTTGGAAGACTGCAGACTTTATAAAAGGGGCCGATGTAATTGCTCTGTGATTATGCAATCAATTCCATTTCTCCAAATTCTTGATTTCTTGTTTTCTTCCACCTGTGTTCTTATTCATGTTTCAAAGTGTGTGCTAGTGGGTTTTATGGTACGAGACTTCTTTCCCATATAAATCCATTTTTATAAGCAATAACTTCATGATGTGATTTAGCCGAAGGTGGGAGTTGCATCTGGTTAATATCAAATGTAAATTTGCAAATTTTTGAAGGATTTGTGATGTGAAATTGAGATTCTTATATTGTTTGTGAGTTCATATGATATTACGGTTAGTTCACATATATTTCACTTAAGACGTTACGTAGAGTTTTTCAATAAGTTCGTAAGCGTAAAGGTGTGTTGGAATAAATGATCTTATATCGGAAACAATAAGTAAAATTGAGGACTTTTTATATCATTAGTAAACAAAGATCTCATAAGTGTAGAGTCAGTTCACATATATTAACACGTTACGTTGAGTTTTTCAATGAGTTCACAAGCATAGAAGTATGTTGAGAAAAATAATCTTACATTAAAAATAATAAGTGGAACTAAAATATTTATATTATTAGTATTTATTAGTTAATTAATTTTAGTGAAATAAAATTTACATAATATTAAAATTAGTCTACATACGTTATATATAAGACGTCATATAGAATACGTCATGAAAAGTTTACAAGTATAATGGCATGTTGGGAAAAAAAGTTTCACATCAAAAATATAAGTGAAATTAAGACTTTTATATCCCTTATGAGTTTTTTCATTAGCTAATCAATTAATTTTAATAAGGTAAAATCTATAAACGAAAGTGTTGGCAAAAATTCATGGAATGGTCGTCACACCTTAATTGTCAAGTTATTGTTAAAAGAGTAGTTTTTTTCATCATTCCTACAAACAAAAATAATAAGGGTGTTAATCCTTTAGTAGCATCTGTAGAAAACTTATTGTATTACTGTCCAAACTTAAGTCATTCTATTAAATTTTTACTCTCTCCACTAAAGTAGGGCAATGTGGTTATTTTGATGTTTTAATTTGAAATTGAGGAGGAAAAGAGAGGAGATAATGAAAATCAATCTTGATATATTTTCAATCATTAAATTAAACACTTATAAAATCAATTTTTATAGGTGTCACTAGGTATTATACAAAATAATGTTACATAATCAAAAATGACAAAAATTGAAAGAAAAAAATGGATTAATAATGAAGCAAACATATTTGGATTTTATGAGAGTGGTACTTTTAATTAAATAAACATTTGTAACCATTTAAAGGTGGTTTTCTTTTTTTTCTTTTTCTTTTTACGGGAGATGATGGGTACCATGAAAGTACTGCTTCTTATTTTAAGTCTAAAGATAAGTAAAAGTGTGTTAAACGGCAACAATCTAAATTCAAATAGCATAAAATTACTAGAATCTAAAATCAAATGGACTTTAATAGGATTTTGAAATTTATATTTGGAAATGTTCAAATTGCATTTGGGTATGCATTTTCTGTCAAAATGTAATTTGAATTCAATTATTTTACCTAATCAGATATTTGAAGAGAACTGATTTCTATGAGCACACACAAGTAATCAGGTGAATTTAAAGATTAAAAAATATAAATTTATGGCTGAATTTCATTAAAAGTGAGATTTTCTTGACCTTATACGAGAGATGTTCAAAGATAAATGCCTATCAGCCTATCAATTCTAGCATTTATAATTTATGGATATTTGAATATTTGTTATGAATATCCATGACCACCAACCATTGTATGATATTAAATAGGAAGGAGTGTATCAAACACGTGAGTGAAAGAGGAAAAAATAGCAACAAAAAAAAAAAAGTGAAGAAAGAGAGAAGTTAAAAAAAAGAGAAAAAATTGAAAAATATTAAATAAAAATTATATTTTAAAATAGAAGTATTAAAAAATTACAACAAATCATGATATTTTTGTAAATACTTTTTAGAATTATATTTTCTTATGTATAATATTCCTCTTTTATATATCTATTATATTGATGCAAATTTTAATTATATCACATTCTAAAAAAATAGACCATTCAAAAGTAAAATTGAAACTTTCTAAAAATTACTATTTTAATAAATAAACATAAATCTTAAATTATAATTTCTTTCAAACATTGCTCCATCAAGACGCAACTACAATACTATTTCAAAAGCTAGGAGCTATACGTTGGGCTAAAACAAGTGCACCGATACTCAGAGTACTTACTTAAACCACAGAGTATACAACTTTATGCATTTTAAGAGTCGTTAATTCACGTACTTTACATGCATATGGGTTTTCTTTAGTTTACACTTAGAAATAAATGAAGTGGTGACTCCATCCTCTTCATCTTTTTGCATGAATATCCTCAGAAAAATCTCACACAAAACCTTGCAAAATTTCTTGATAATGATAACATTTTTTCCATTTTTTAAGATTCAAACAAAAAATTTACAAATAACACTGCTCATAATTATTAATCAATAGAATCATTGTAATGCATTCCTTTTAGAAATTCTGTCATACTCATATCGCATTTTATTTCCTTGGGAGGTTTGTGTCTTTATAAAAAGTATAGGAAATGGTGAGAGATGGTGGAAAATTTAATTTATCACTTCTTAAAAAAATTTATATTTTTCAAAGACACAAATCTCCTTATCTTCGTGTTAGAGTGACAGTTGTGATAAATGGGACCGAACATTTGATTCTAACTCAAAAGCATAACAAATAATCTCTTGATTGATGAAGTGCAATGCTAGATTTTGCTAATTTCACATGTACCCTTTTCATTGGTATGCCATGTTCTATTTAAGTGGACTCTTTGTATTTTCCATGTATCGTTTAGGAGTAGTGGTATGTTAAAGACGACGCTTTCTAAGGTTCAAAGGCTTTGTTTGTTTATACTACTATTATCATATACTAACTTTTTATAAATTTTCATGTATCATCACTATTGTATAAATTTTCATGTTTAAACTTTTATCTTATAATTTATTATATATGAAACTCAAATTCCATTTATTTCACTACTCTTAATTCTAACTATCTACGGCTATTAAAATTAGTTCTACAATAAATAACTCTAAACCCTAAATGTTGCTGTACATAACAATAAAACTGTTATATTCAATTGTAACCTTGTAACCGAATATTGTTACAATGTAACTTCTATATATTTCCACTAAATGAAATGTGAGGTAGCTTTTGGATTGTGCAATGTGTGTGCGAGCTTATTCAGGTAAAGTACCATCGAATGGCAACCGCGAGTTACCAGACAGATCACCACCGACGCTCATCTCCTCACCATCCTTTCTCTTATCCATTTATCTTCTTCCAAATTGGTCATCCTTGTTTTTTTAGGACTCCAAGCTGTCAGGTCATCACCATTGGTCGCTGAGGAGCAGTAATTGTCCACCCTCCAAAGTTCAATGATCCCAAAGACAGATGGCACGTAACACTAAATAATTCTATGACAGACTAGCCAAAGAGGAGCATCAATATATTAAAGAATAGTTCAGTAACTTGTAGAATCTTTGACCCATTTTTTAGCATAGTGATGAGGGGATTGTTATGTGGAATATGTACTAGTTGGTTGGGTGGTATGCTAAAAATACTCAGGTTTACTTAATACAGTTTTTGATATACCAGAAGTGAGAACAACATACTGAAAAGATCTCTTTCCTCAGCTCTGTTGCAACCTTGCTTCTAGATCATTTGGTAGAATTAGAATTATATTTTATCTGAAAATAATCATTGGAATATCAACTTGATATTCCACAAGATTCTAAATTTAACTACATTTTGGTTAGATAATCTTTTTTTAAGTACAAAGGTGGACAACTTTATCAAAGGTGCAATCAACTTGGGACCTGTATGCTGCAAAAATACAAAGTGGTTCAAATATATATCACTGAAAGCTATAAATAATGCAAACACGTTGGGTTTCTCTTCACATAAAGGATGACATACTTAATATTTTTATTTTACAGGGATTTTGGTATAAAATGTGTACTTAACTCTAATAAGGTTTGTGTAAGAGGTGAAAGAAACGATGACAACACATCGTTACTTTTGCAAGGAAGAGGACAACAACTGTTTTCTTTCTTTGGCCATATATGTTTTATTGTCACACCATGCACCTTGATGAAAGGTGGATCGGATGGTCATTTGTGGTTGGAATAAGTTAAAATTTTAATGACTTTTTTGTAACTCGCTGCTCTTTAGTTTGGACAATTGGATCAAAAATTAGAATAGCATAAAATTAGTTTCAAAATAGATTTCAAACAAATCACATCATTACAATTCTGCAACGTGCACACTTCTAAGAAGTTCAATTTAAGGGGCAAAATGAGATTCATTTGGGCCAAAATTTTGTTGGTAGATTAGGAACTCATTAAGGGAATGTTGAGTTTTTGTACGACACATTAATGGTAAATTTTTTTGAAATAGAGATGATTGAGATTGATAAAGTCAACATTCCCTCTTGTTTGTATTGTTAGATGTGTTAATGGTTATTTGTGATTGTGGATGTGTGATTCTTCTAGTTAAACATTAAAGAAGACTTATTTGTATCTATTATTGATTATAGTAGAGATTTAAAGGAAATCGATTGATCTTATGGTTTTTTACTTCTCACATTAGAGAAATTTTCCACATAAAATATTGGTGTATTATGCTTATGATTTACTTATTTGTTTAGTTTAATTTCTACTTCTTCTTCACATTGAGATGAATTTTACAAAATCCTATTAACCTTATTTCCCAACAAGATACTAACTTAGCTGCTTCTAAGAGTCAAGAGATCTAAAGTCTAAGGGCTCATCTGTTCACTTAACTTTAATTCTAACTTCAACTTTAACAACAATAGAAAACTAAAGTTGAAAGTAATTTCACAATCAACGTTAGAATTGCATAGTAAATTATAAGATAAAATTTTATATATAATAATTTATAAGATAATAATGATATACAAAAATTTGTGTAATATTAAAGTTAAAGTTAAAATTAGATAAACAAACAAAACTTAAAAATCAAGAGAGAGGTAAGTACCATTAAAAGAGGATCTAGACTTACTGCCACCTGCTTGGATGTACTTTTCTACTTTTGTTGCCTTTGTCTCTTACTCTTTACTGTCTTGCTAACTTTTGTTGTTCTCTTTGGTTTCTTATCTTCTTGTTTCAGTGGTTTTTTTTTTTTTTTTTTAAGTGGTTGAAGAACACCTTGGAGAGGTAGATATATATATATATATATATATATATTCGTCCACTGAGCAAGCTTTTAACTTCACATGTTTTAACAACAGCAACGTTTTGGACTCACTTGTTTGATGAAATTATTCAGAGATTGAAGGATGGCGTGGTGTCGGCAGACGAGTCCCCACCCTGCATCTTGTTCCAGCTGTCTTCCTTCTGTAAGCCATTGTCTCCACCGTTGCACATGGGCTTGCAGTCCCAACCCCAGTTCACGAGTTCTATAATCTGCCATATTATTGCACGGAGCAGCCCTGCATCTTCGCCTTCACCGAGAGATGTGAGCATGCCAAAGCCCGCAGGTGGTAAATATTCCCTTGCTTGCAGTTTCCCATGCCACAACAACATAGCTGCCATGTCTGGCCCACTGGTTTTTATATTTCTCAATTTTAATCTCTTGTAAATATTAATATATTATTATTATTATGCAAATTTTAATACATAAATTACTCTTATCTTATAATTTACTATATAACATCAATATCGTCTACAAAATTACTTTCAAACTTCAATTCTCTATAATTGTTAAATCTAATTTTACGGTAAGTAAAACCAAAAACAAATACACTTTAATATTCCCTACAGCACTGCATCTTATCATCAAATTTCACAAAGAAAGGTTTAAAATAACAATTCCATATGTTGGATAACACATACCCTTGACAGTTCTACAACCAACAACATTTTCATCACACATACATACACTTTGGATTAATGGTACTTCTTACTGCCACATGTAAGTCAACTTACTGATGCATCAGCAGAAAAAGCAAAAAAAAATCATCAAGCATGATGGCCACCTACATTTCGAGGCAATGTGTCACAAACTAGTAAACATGGTTTGCTGTGTCTCACATTGCCATTTCTAGTCATAAACACCACACTTCATTAGACATCAATAATAAACATCATTTAAAAATCCCATCATCTCACATGCACATCAGGCAACGCAGGGAAATGTTACTGCCTCCAAGGGAAGCATAATTTTAGAGCATCTGATGTTGTCATGGCAGACCAATTACATGGCTTTGAACACAAATGAAAAAAATGGGGGCAGTCACATGCAACAGAGTTGCAGTATTGTAAAGGTCTGAAGAGGTTCCACTTGTATGTACTCTTTAAAGCTTTACATGGAGAGAGAATCTAGGATTCCATTATTCCAACCTGTGACATCATATTTAACAATCACTACTTGGAAGACCCAAGAAGGAAGATTATTACTTTGAGAAGCATCTTTTTTATCACCACAAGAAAACATCAAAATTGTTGGTCATCATCGCATAATACATTGTGTAGAAATAACAATCTCCATGGTCCATGGATTCCTTTACAAAACAAATGAGACATAAAAAGTATAACCACTGACATAAATCTGCATTCATCAAAATCAAAAGGTGTTGAACCTAAAAAGTTAAAATGTTGGTACAGAAAGAATTCAAATCCAAAATCCTCAGCAAGCCAACTTGGAGAAAAGAACCTCAGCTTAAGTAATTTATTGGAAATTATGAGTTGTAAAAAACAGGGGATGATGCTATTGTACATTTGTACTCCCAATGAATGATTATTCTGAGTTTTCAGTGATATGAAGCCCTTTCTGTAAGTGATACATAGAATGATTATTGCCCATCATAAGAAGGGTTTTTAGATGCAATGGCTCATCAGTTGCAAGAAAAAGAGAATCACTTAATGTAAGAGGAATTAAAAATGGTAAACGAAGAACAAAGAGTACTCCTAGCTAGAAATGGCAGGATAAGATTTCAAACAATACATTTTAACAAAAGATCTAGTTATAAATAAAAGTAAATGAATGAAGGATTCATGTGTTTGACCCCGCATTGGGTGATTGTATCTTTGCTAGTTGGTTCATTGGTCAAAGGTATCGACCAATCAATCACATTTATATAAATAAGCAGATAGAGAAGTTGCTTGGAGTGTCATTCCTCCATGAGATCACCCATTCACTCAAAGAGCCTAAAACCCAACAACAGTAACCACAGATGACATCATTTACAATTCCCAATAGAATCAAATGGTATCACCAATGCCATCCATTTCATCATCCAAAAACGAAATGTGGAAATCTAGACAAACATCATGATCAGATCTCGAAACCACAAACACAGTAAAGGTCTCCTATCCAAAGAAGAGAAAATAAGCGAGAAACCCAAAAGAAGAAGAAGAAGAAGCCCCATTGCCTTCAGGGATTCTCATACCTGGCGCAGCGAGATATGACGCCGCATCCCCTGTGGTACGCATTGGCCCTGGCACTGTGGGCATGGCAGTTGTAGTACAGCACTCCTGGCCTTGAGCAAGGCACCACGTCTGCTCTCAGCAGCTCATAGCTTATGTACCTCCTCCTCCGATGAAACCCCAACAGTCTCCTGGCCGTCTCCGACTCCATCTCCACATGGCTCAAGCCCCCATCCTCCTCCACCTCTCTGCTCCCCCATGCCTGCGCCTCACCCACCGTGCAGGAAACCAGTTGGGTTATCCCCATCAAGACCACCACTGCAAGAACCCACCTCCCCATGCCTCCACCACCGTGATTTCTTCCCCCTCCCCCACTTCCTTCTTGGGTCTCTGCAAGGCCTCAAATGTGGGAGGAAGGGGATGGTACTCGCACCCACTCCACACCTACAGCTTGCGGTGCTCTGTGTGGGACTGTGAGGGGCCTGCGGTGCAGACTCATGGAGGTGCTTCCACATGGGAAAAGAAAAGGTCGGATGTCCATGGGGCCATCAATGCATGCGTGGTGAATGCTACTGCCCCTGCTCCCTTCTCACCTTATCCCCTTTGCTCTGTGGTAAAAGCGTAGGTGATATTCCATACAGGCAGCATGTGATGCAGTGTCAGGGGAGCTTTGTCTGAAAAAAATTTGAAACAAACAAAATGATCTTGGAAGATTTTAAATTATTTTGACATGTGATGCAGGGGTTTGAGTATTTTAAAAATTTATAAATAATTTAAAAAAAATTAAATTTTTAGATATTTATGTATCTTAGAAAATGTAAAAATATTTTAAATTTTTTATTACTATAAATATAAATTTTTTTCATCATTTCTTACTTATTAGATCGAAAAAATCCTTGTAGTTTATAGAAAGTTCAATACAACATACTCTCTTAATATTATATGTCTTCTTATCCAATATCTTCTAATGATCACTAAACTCATAGTTACAAGAAGTGTAAAATTATGTTTGAAATGTTAAAATATTAAATATTTATAATTTTTTTAATTAATTTTTTACATAAATAGTCTTAAAAAAAATTTCATTTCCTAATTTTCTTTTTCATTTTCCTTTACAATTGTCTAAATTTCTATTTCTTAGATTTCTAATTTACACGAATGAACCTTAGGTGATAAATGGAAATTAGGAATTTAATTTTCTTGATTTTTGTTTGATAAGTTCAATATAAAATGGACTTTTCTATTTTTTCACTTCACCCTCGAGAAAAAAGAAAACTTTTGTCTACACTCTCACTTATTGTTATGATCCGCTTGCATTTGTCTATATTCATCTTCTACTGTACTTAGTCATTCCTCACCCACTACATATCATTGTTCGTCACCATTCATCATCAAGCTTCGTCAACTGAATGCAATTGCCTGCACCCATCGTAACACAAAAAAATAGTAGATAAAATGCATGAAAATATTACTATGTCTATGTAAAATGAAAGAAATCTTTAATTTATTGATTTATAATAATTTGGAGGAATCAAATTCAAAATTGTTGTCCCTTTTGAAAGTAAATTAATGAAAACTTTGTATCATATGTGTTTGCATATTTTTGTATAATGTATGTGATATGACATAGATATAAGGTATAAAATTAGTAGATAATTTTTGAGAGATCTTTGATGAATATGTATTATATGTTGAAAATAATTCACCTCTCTCCTAAGGATTTGATCATCCTTAAAAACTTGACACTTCCAATTAGACTGAAACCCTTTAATAAGTCCACTTGTGATCACACTTATTTCATTTTTGCATGTAAAAATGACAAAAATTCAAGAATTGACAGTAAATAAAGATGATGAGAAATCATAAGAATAAAGAAGTATTTGTGTATAAGAATGTAGAAGTCATAGAAAACAAAACCACAAACACCCAAAAATCAAAGATGAGACAAGAATATATGTGAAAATATACAAATAGTGTCTATTGTTGAGTATTTTAGGCTTCATTTATTTTCAACTTCACTTATTATAGAGTCAACTCTAATTGTAGAAAGTTCAAAGTTAAAGTTGATAGTAGTTTTATAAATAGTGTTGAAACTACATAATAAATTTTAATGTAAGAATTTAAGTATCAAAATTTATACAATAATGATAACATATAATAATTTATAAGGAATTAAAGTTTTTCATTTTCAAACGATATTTTAGAAGGAAATTTGTTGATAAGAAGAGTTGTAATGCCAAAAAGCCTTTATGCTAAAATAAGCTAGAAGAGTAGTCTGGTGGAAAAACATCGCTTGACAGAAACAATTTGTTTGTGTCAATGTTTGACAATGCCATTTTGCTCGGAGGTGTTGGGACAAGTAAGTTCTTATCCAAAGCAATGGTAGAATAAGGCTTGAGATGATACTAATGAATAAGCAAGTTGCTGATGCCAAACAATTGCTAAAACCAAGGAATCATATGCAATAGAATAAAGTGCATTGATCTTTGAATAAGATGAGCTAGAGTTGCAAACAGACCATTAGAGAGCTTTTGGCCATGGAGTATGTAGAATTTTGTTGGTGTGTTTGTCCTTTACAAGAAAATATCAATCATCCATGACAAAATAGAAATGATTAATTATTCTGGGAAAATCGTATATAAGATTTTTATGAAGTAATGGAACATGAAGCACATGATCAGCAAAAGAAAATAGTTGATCTCTAAGAGAAATCTAGGTAGAGCTAAGTGGGGTTATAATTGATCACCAAGAGAAATCTAGGTGGGGTTATATGATTTAATCTTGGGGGCTCAATGGCCGGAGGAAATCAAAAAGGCCAATTGGGATCTTGAACAAAAGAGCATTCAATATTCAGTGGGCGAACGGTAGATTTAGCTTCAAGGATTAAAAACAATGACATTCCAAAAAGTTTCGATGATCGAGATGCAGAAGGAATGGAAGAATGTCCATGACTGCGGAGCAATTTTTATAGTTTTCATATATAAGAAAAGTGAGGAAGTTCAGTTGAGAGAGACCCTAGAATGTTTGAGAACATTATTATGCAGTGGTGTTTGGAGAGTCGATGGAATTACCCCCACAACAAGAGGAGGACCACTGGATTCCTCTTAATTAGAGATGAAACCAAAGCCATCTCTATTCCTCCTTATCACTACGCTCATTTCCAAAACCAAGAAACCAAAAAGCAGGTGAATGAATTTTTGCAAACAGAGATTATTAGGCCTAGCAACAACTTACATTCGGCTTTTTAGAAAGAATTAAAGATAAGACGTAGAGATTTTATGTAGATTACAGAGAATTAAACCGAAATATGGTGAGAGATTAGTTTCGATACCGCTAGTTAAGGAATTGTTGGATGAACTAGCCCACGCTAGATATTTTTCTAAACTTGATTTGTGATATGGATATCACTAGATTCAAACTCATCCCACAGATATTGGGAAAATAGCTTTTCGTACACATGAAGGACATGATGAGTTCATTGTTATGTCTTTTGGACTATCAAATGTGCCTTCTGCATTTCAATCAATAATGAACAAATGATTTTCAACACCTAAGGCAATCAATACTTATCTTTTTTGATAATATTATAGTTTACAATCCTTCATTAGAAGAACATTATCAACACTTGCAATAGGTCTTACAAGCCTTAAAAGATCACAGATTTTTGAATAAAAGAATCAAGTGTTGTTTTGGGACCACCCAGATTGATTACTTGGGAAACATTCTGGGAGAAGGGCAAGTCTATCATTAAATTGAGGAAATCAACAACATTAAATAGTAGCCTAATCCAACACATATTAATAGAGTTGAAATCCTTCTTGGGTCTTGCTCACTGTTATCGACTATTTATATCACAATATGGATTATTGGCCACTCCCTAATGAAGCAGCTCTAGAAGAATAGGTTCTGATGGAGGAATTGAGAGTAGCAGGGCTTTAACGAACTCAAGAACAACTTAATGAAGGCATTGGTGGTGGTGATCCTTGATTTTTGCAAAACATTCAACTCGGAGACGAATGCATCTGATGAAGGACTTGGAGTTGTTTTAATGTTGGATGGACACCCTCTTGCTTGCCTTAGTCGAGCCTTCAACAGATGCGAGAAAACGACGTGTACTTACAAGAAGGAGATGTCGGCGATCCTATTTGTCGTGTAGAAGTGAATACCTTATCTTTTCGGGAGAAGGCATTAAGTAGATTTATAAGATTGGATTTGATCTCATCCTAGAAAATTTGATAGAAGAACATAGGGAATCCATCTGGCCCAAGAGATTTATCCCCAACTAGATCAATGACTGCTTATTTAATTTCCTCTTCAGTAAAAGGGGTTTCTAGTCCAACTAGATCACAGAACTTCTTAGGAAAAATGGTATTCCAATCCAAAATGAAAGATGAAGGGTCATTATTATTAAAGAACTGAGAAAGGTGATTTATAAATGCCCGAGTAATGAAGAGTTTATCGTCTACTAAAGCACCATTAACAAAAATAGAAGTGATTCTTTTCCTCTTAGCTCTAGTATCTCAAGAAAGATGTATTTAATAGGGTGTTTGTGTACCTTTGAATTTTTATCTACGTTAACGTAAAATTATATAAAATTAATTTTTCATTATTTTCTATATAATGTAAAATTCTCAACTTTCTCCACCTTTTTACAAATTCAAATGAAACTACACCTCATCGATATGTATACTTAATTACTGTATTTAAGTCAACCTTCATCAGAACTTCTTTTCAATCAACATCAACTTATCCAAGATACATTCCCCCCATTTTGATGTCACCACTACAATTCTTTATAATGTTTAATTTTCTTTCTGTAATATTAAATTAAAATTTTATTATTAAAATTTAAATTATTTATAAATTTTATTAATTTAATATTTAAAAAGTTAATATTAAACTTTTCTGTAAATTCCCATAAACATCCAAAATTTAAGATTCTTCTCATTTTTCATAACTTTTATTTTTACAATTTTTTAATAAAATCTCATTATTTTTATTTTTCATTTAAATTTTTGTTATTTCATTTTTCATCGTTTTCATTCAAAATCTTGTAAATTTTTTTGATTAATTTTACGAATTCAAGCGACCTCCTCGATAATGTTTAGATGGGTATTTTGATAGATTAGATTAAGTTTCATGTTTTTTAAAAAAATATAACGATAAAATAGTAATTTTTTTAAAATTGTAATAAATAATAAATAAAATAAGTAAAAAGATAATGTATAATATTTATTATAATAATGTAATATAATATTTTAACGAAAGTTAAGATGAATAATAAATAAAATATATAATAATAAAAATATTATATTAATATGATAATATTTTTAAAATGTTATCATAATAAATAATAAAAAATATAGTTATACAGCAGTAAACGTTTAGAAAAATAGTACCGAACGTGTGGTGAATACGGCGGTGATGCCCGCGGTCCTTTCGAAAAGGGACTCGTCATTCCTCAGCACCCATGGCGGCGGCGGCGGCATCTGCTCTCCGCCGGCCGACGAGCCATTTCCTGTACCACCACCAATACCAGCAAAGCGCAACGCTCGTAAACCTCAAGCTCAAGCGCACCAGAGACCTTCCCCTCGACCGCGCCGTCGCCCGTGAGAAGCACCTCCGCCCCGCCCTCCACCTCATCGACAGGCTCGCCTCCCCTAGCCCTAACCCTACCCTCGTCCCGAAACCCTTCCCCAGCTTCGTCTCCCGCTACCCCTCCCTCTTCCATCTCGGCTCCACCGCCACTGGCTCCCCCCGCCGCCTCGGCCTCACACCCCTCGCCCTCCGTCTCCACCGAGAACACCGGCAGGTCCTCCGCGACACGGAAACCGAGCTCGTCGACAGGGTTAGAAGGCTCCTCATGCTCACCTCCACCACCTCCCTCCCTATCCACACCATCGATCAGCTCCAGTTCGACATGGGCCTCCCCTTCGACTACTCCTCTTCCCTCCTCCCTCGTTACCCCCAGTTCTTCCGCCTCCTTCGCGTTCCCCGGGACGAGAGGTTGTGGATGGGGCTTGTGGAGTGGGACGATCGGCTTGCGACCTCCGAGTTCCAGAAAGAACACCCCGGGCGTTCGGATTTCCCCGTGAGGTTCACCAGAGGGTTTGGAATGAGGAAGAGGTGGATGGAGTGGTTGGCAGAGTGGCAGAAGCTTCCCTACATTTCGCCGTACCAGAGCCCGTTAGGGCTTGATCCGAGGACGGACGCTTCCGAAAAGAGGAATGTGGGCGTGTTCCACGAGATTCTGAGCTTGACCATAGGGAAGAAGACGGAAAGGAAGAACGTGAGCAACCTGAGGAATCCGCTAGGGTTTCCCCAGAAGTTCACAAAGGTTTTCGAGCGGCATCCGGGAATTTTCTACCTGTCCGACAAGCTCGCCACGCAGACGGTTGTGCTTAGGGAGGCATATGGTGGTGGAAGCCGGCTGATACGGAAGCATCCGCTGCTGGAGGTCAGAGAGAAGTACATTGCCGTGATGAGGACGGGGAGCTTGGGCGGTGGCGCCGGTGGTCCTGATGCTATTGCAGGTGACCAGCAGTACGAAGGATCTGGTCTGGCCTGCATCTCATCCAAGGAGGATTCCGATGATACGGCCGGGCGGACTTCTTGCTTATGATCCAACTACGATTTTGAATACAAATTTTCCCGCTAGTTGCTCTGATTTTGACATGGAATCGTCCTCTGTTGCCCATGCTGGCCTGTTTCTTTATCAACTGAAGTGTATACTTCCACCCAGGTAAGTGTTTTCCCTTGCTCCTTAATAAATTTCTGCCGTCATACAACATACAATGATGCTGTTTTACTTGGTGCACATCGATCATCATAACTGTTCATCTAGCTCTTTGTCCTGAAATGGTTTTTGAGAAAATGTGATATACAAATTACCTTTAACAGAGCAGATGTGCTAGTTCAATTCAACAGAAGTTAAATGTAGGATACATAGAAATCAGAGATAAATTCTACATGTAATTGCCATATTGAATAACACACGTTTATTCTATGTTGCTATTCAAATACAATAGAATATTCAATTCTGATGCAGATGTTGTTTTACACTAATATAAAAGTGATACATTTCAAATTTATATGGACCATAACAGTGGTAGCTCTAGGCATGACAGAGATAATAGTTTGAATATTGCTTAATAAGGTGTTCAGTTTAGCTTGGGTACTTGGTCGCCTAGACACCCATCTAAATATAAGATATAAATTTTCTTTTCATAATTATACCATATGTAGTTATGTATACTCTGATTCCTAAGTGATGTTGAAATATATAGCATATGACAAGATATCAATAAAAAGCAGAGTAGAAACATGTTTGTAGTGAGAGAAGATTTAAACTTGAAATCCAAGTATGCAATATGAAAGAAATGAATAAAAAGGGAAGATGCAGTCATGTAACTTGCTGAAATGGGCCTTAGCTTTGATGCTATCCTAGTGTGTATCTAGTCCTTTGGCAAATTCTACACAAGCTCAAGGACCTTGGTCTCTCATTTTGGTTACTCGATTGAGGTTGAAGATCTTACTTTCAATGAACACTAGACAAGCCCAAGCACTAGTTCAGATTCATATATTTATTCTTTTATCAGATTTAAATGTATTTGATAAAGTTTTATAGATAATGACAATAAATAATCAACAATCAAGTGCATATCAAAGTAAATGCTTAACTAAGCCAAGAAAATCATAAAAGCTCTTAACAAGCATATTAAAAGTTCTTAATGGCAAACTATTTAACTACAAAAGATATTAAAGCCTGATAACAAAAAAGAAATAATGAAAACTATATTTTTTTTTGAGCAGATGAAAAACATATAATTACATGTGTAATTATGTGTACATGTTAAATGAGAATCCATAAAAAATCTACATGATCAAAAACATTACCAAAACAGAAAAACAATGATAATCGGTAGAAAATCAATTGTATAATTGTAACAATAATTGTAACTTCCACGTATTCATGGACTAGCAAAAGCAATTGTAGTATCATTTTTCTTAGGTGTCGTACTTATCAGATAAAACCTAAGGTTGTAAAGGCATTAAGGTGACAAGGGGCCAACTAAGGGTGCCTAAGACACTTGGGTGCATAGGCACCTTTATTTATTTTATATTTTAGAATAACATATATTATATGTATATCTATATAGGGGGCACGAGTTCTGTAGGCGCCTACAGAAGTCACTTCTGTAGGCGTCCGTCGATCTCACGATCGACGGTTGAAATTGAAAATTTTAAAAACACTCTCTCTCATGCACGGGAAATTTAAAAACACTCTCTCTCATGCCACAGGTGAAATTTAAAA